>JAMLFT010010646.1:0-11672 GCA_026544285.1 Pachyrhizus erosus
AATATAGTTTTAAATATGATTTTAATTTTTAAAAATTATATTTTTTAATTTTAATTTTTTAAAATATTTTTTTTAATTTTTATTATTAAATAATAAAATTAAATTATAGTAATATTAAAATAGCATTGACAATACAATTGTCATTTAATTATAATTCAATTATTTATTATATCATCAACCTCATCAACTATTTTAAATTGAATAAATAAAAATTATACATTATTAATTTGTTAGATTTTTTAATGACACAATAAATTATATTATTATTATTATTCTTATTATATATTTAATATTATCATTTAATAATAATAATTAAATTTGTTAAAATATTAAAATAAAAATTTTAAAAATAAAAATAAAAATAATTTTTAAAAATAAAAATAATATTTAAATCAATAATATTCTGTTAAGTATAACTCTTTAGATAATTATAATAAAAATTAATAATTTTATGATACATAATAATTTATAGTTTAATAAGAGTATAATTTTTAGACATTTTTTTAATTAAGTTTTTTTTTATTTCCCTTGTTTTAGAAGAGTATTAATTAAATAGGTGTACAAAAAAATTTAAGTGATGGATATAAATAATTGTATATGGAATTAAATATGGCATTGATTATTTGGTGATCAATTAATATAATTGCATTTGGAATTAAACATTGATGAATCGTTATTTTAATCATTTTAAGATTCTGTATACGACTATTTTTTAATTTAATTGAATTGTATATGAATTTCTATGTAACTAAATTTATTTATTTTTATAATTATTTTAAAAATTAAACTTAATATTTATCATATTTGATATTAAGTTTAATTTTAAAAATAATATAGTTTTTTTCACAATAATAATGCATCAAAATTAAACTTAATATTTATCATATTTGATATTTTTAAAAATTATTAAAATCGGTTGCTACTACTTGAATTCTGTTTTTTAGTATTTTTTTTTAATTTTGCGTTTGCTAATAATATGAACCTTTTCTTATTTCAAGTTAGAGTGTGTTTAAATTTGTGTTGATAATGTGTGTGTATCTTATTTTTTTTATGTCAAACTGAAAAAAAATATAGAAATTATTCTTAATAACTTCCGGATAGACGTGGATCCAATTAGAAGACAGATCAGAACTAAGCACTTATACATGCTCACAAATTTTTAACCATCATTCACTTTAGTTTGTATCAATGGCAATTCTCGGTGGGAAATTACAAAATTCAAGGTCTATCCATTGAGAAAGTAGATATATTGAGGAATGCTTGTGTTTTTGCAACCAACACACATCAAATTGAACAACCAATATGAATTATTTTATAAGACATGGAGTTAATTTTGAGGTGAATTCATTTCTTTTTTATTCCATTCATATATACGCTATGTATTTTCTAATTTCTTTTAGAAAATGATATTGAATGTTGTCGTATAAAAGATTAAAAATAAATCAACTAATAAAAATATTTAAGGTTTTAAGTAGTGGTCATTGTATAGTGATCTTTAACATTATAGACAAATTCAACCGATATGATTGCAATTGCAATCAGGATATGGTTGTGTATAGTCCAAAACTCATGATGTTGCAATCAAAATTATGGTAGCTGACAATTTTTAAAACATCGTGAACACTTACGGTTTTTTTGAATATTTTAATTATGGTTTTTCTTTGTTTCATGTATTTGTTGCTTTAAAATATTGAAGAAATATCAAAGGAAATAAATAAATAAATAATAAAAAAAAAGCTTTGACGAGACTGGGAAGAATGAGTATGAAAATTGTGTGGGCCTTGATTTAGAATTGAAACTGTCACTACCAGGGTCAAGTTCTAGTAATTTATCGAATGTTGTGAACTCTACTACTTCAAGGATTCGGCTAACATTATTATCATCATCTCATGATGCATACTTGCCTTCAATATTGGTCATTAAAGATAATCTGGATAGGACCTCAAAAGATGAGCTAGCACCATTGATTGCAATGGGATTTGCTCGCTGTTTAATTTATGTAATGGTATCCAAAGTTGCCACTAAATGTCTAAGCTGCAGAGATTCCAAGTTGATTGACATGTTTCAAGTGAATTCTATAAAGAAAATGAGAATGAACAATAATTATTTTGTACTTTTTTCTTATTAGAAGTCAATATCTTTTAATTATAATGAATAATTATTTATTTTTTATTTTTTACATAATTTCAACTCTAATAATTATTATTATTAGTACATTATTAATAAGAATAAATGTTCAAAGTTTTTATTCACTTATTTTATTAGAAATAAAGATAGACAACTTATTAATGATGATAATGATAAATCATGAAGAAAGTGAAACAATTTTTAAAACTGTCTAAACATTTTAAAACTTGATTTTACATATGGAGCAAGAAAAAAAATGTTTGTATCAGGAATTCAAGGCATAAGATGGTGTTAAGTATTAATTAACAAAAAAAAATTGAGGATCAAATAGATATTATAATTTTGAATAAATTACAGTGACATTCATTTTATTTTACTCATATTATAAAAGATATATCTTATTTTTTCAATTTATAAAATTTTTTAACTTTTATGTTTCCGTTGTAGTGACATGTCTTGTGTCTTGAACGAAGTTAATTCCATTTAATTTAATAATTATATAATTATTATGCAATTGTTAAATATTTTTTATTTATTTATGAAACACTCTCATCTCATTTTTTTTGTTAGAACATGTATATTCCAGTGCATCTATTAAGATGCCTGACCCTTTACGTTTGCTTAATGGGAACCATGAGAGGAAATGATTCCACAGTAGAAATCACAATGGTGGCGGCGACGATGGAAGATACCATTGTTGTGGATTTGGACACAAAGCGTTAGATTGTGAGTATATGATTAGTGGAGAGAGTGATAGGGTGGGTCTCAGTACAATTGGAAAATGTCAAGTATAAAGAGGAAGAAATAGTTTGAACAGAAAAAAAACTTCATGATATTATTGCTATCATAATTATTGATAATTATTTTTAAAACAATAATAATGTAAATTGATAATTTATATCTGAAATGAAAAAAAAGAGTATTATGCTGTTTGAAAAACATAAGAGGTATATATATAATACGTATGAAACACATAAAATGTCAATATAAATGTATTATTAAGATATAAATATAATTAATCTTTAAAAATTAATTGTAACTTAATATTATTAAATAAAAAGTGTTAAAAAAATACTTTCAAATAGATAAGTGTTTCTTAAAATTTGAGTAAAACAAAGGAGGTATCCTATAATATTTTTAAAATCCTATTAGGTACATGTGTTGCCAACATCTTCTTAGATCAGTTTTTTTTTTGTTTGAAATAAAAATAAAAACATATTTTTATTTATTTATTAAATTATTATAATTAAATTTTTTCAATTAAAATAACTTTATTTTTCACTGTTTTTATTCTATTTTATTTGTTTTTCCCTTTCTTTCATTCTTCTTTTCACCTCAGAACTAAAAAAGAAAAAGATAAAACGTTCGTTTGATATAAGAAATGGGGTCATCCTCCCTCTCTCCGGTGTCTTAACGAATATTCGAAACCCCTCTCTAAAATCCCAATTGACGCGTCCGGACTCAGGCTAGGATTGCAGCGTAGTGTGTTTCATTTAAAAAGGGGCGTCGAAGCATTAGGGTTTTGAAGCATCGATTGTGATTGTGGTCGTAGGAGTTGGAGGGAAAGATGGAGGCAGATATGGATCACTACGCGGTGCTAGGGTTACCATCGGGCGAAGAAGGTGCGAAGCTAACAGAGAAAGAAATAAACAAGGCTTACCGATGGAAGGCTCTGGAATTGCACCCAGACAAGAGACCCGACGACCCCAACGCCGCCGCCAACTTCCAACAGCTCCGCACTTCCTACGACATCCTCAGGGACGACAAGGCCCGCAAGCTGTTCGACGACCTCTTGCGCGTCAAACGCGACCGAGAGCTCCGCAATTCGCAACGCGACGGAAAACGCCGCAAGATGGTTTCCGACCTCGAACGACGAGAGCGCGACGCCACCGCCCCTGATCCCGCCGCCAAGGACCGCGAAGAGGAGGCCAGGATCTCGCGTCAGCTCAAGGAGGAAATCGCCAGGATTCGCGCTATGCATGGGAAGAAGGAGGCGCCTCCTCCTCCGCCTCCGCCACCGGCGAAGGAGAAAGAGATTGGCGGCGGTGGCGGCGTTGTGGATCAAGAGAAGGTTCTGAAGGTTTCGTGGGAGAAGATGGTTGAGGATTATTCGGCCGATAAGTTGAGGGAGTTGTTCTCCAAGTTTGGTGAAGTGGAAGATGTAGTTATCAAGGGGAGTAAAAAGAAGGGTTCTGCACTCGTTGTTATGTCCACTAAAGAAGGAGCTGTAAGTTTCTCTCTTCCAATGCTTGTTTAATTTAGAGTAAGGTTTTAAAAAATGGTCGTCACTGCAATTTAAAACCTTGTTTTAGAGTGCAATTATTTGCGGTTTACTAATTTGTAATTGTGGCTTTATCCAGGTTGCTGCTACTGGGAGTGTGATTGGTCATCTTGTTAATCCGTTGCTTGTTTTACCTGTCAAGCCAGCGACTGTGGCCGATTCTTCGAGTGTTCCAAAGTCTGCTGAAACTGCCAGGATGAGTAATCTGGTTGGTGCTGGTTATCAAGCTTTTGAGGATTCTGTTCTGAAGAAATTGCAGAAGGTTTGCTGTTTGCTTGTGCCCTTTTCATGCTTTAAATTGTTGTTTCTTTTACTGAGTTAATGGGTCTTCTTGTTAAACTAAAGTTGGTCTTGAATCTTGATACTGTATTTTTTTCAAGCATTTTTGTCTGGTGGCATTTTGATTTAAATTACTTTATTGGTCTATAATTATGTGGTGAATCGTTAGGTTTTATGTATACTTTTTTTTTTTTTATTTCTTGAACTTAATTTATGACGTTAAAGTATGATTTTGGTATCATCATCTCACAGTTGGATTTCAGCTTCCTGTGCTAACTGTGGTGTTGCCATGCTATTGTAATGAATTTTAATTGATCCTAAAAAAGACATAATCTGATACGTGAAAAGGAGTGTATCAATTTAAAATTAGCAATTCTCTAAGCTTTAGGAATCTGTCAGGGATCAGTTCTGGACGTGTTTCCTTTAGTTTTGATGAATGCACTGCTCCTCTGTATATAATCTATGTTCCTGTGCTTTGTCACTGATATCCTACCTGTTTTTTTGACTTATTTTTCTGTGCAGGCTGCGGAAAAGCAAAGATGATGCTGTCAAAATGATGAGCATAAGATTCAATTATTTGGTATGGTCATTCCCAATTATAATTTTTAGGTACTGAAATTACCATTGTCATTAATGATTCATCGTTAGTGATCTTTCAACTGAATCTTTGTATCCAGATATACTTGTTGAGGAATAGTATTCTAGAGAATGTATGTTTACTGTGGATTTTTTAAGTCATCCTTCAATTGGTCTTGGCTAGCTTGCTCAATGAAAGTCTATTTTATAGTACAAACATTATGATTCGCTTGCAGAATAGTATTCTAGAGAATGCATGTTTACTGTGGATTTTTAATGTCATCCTTTAATTGGTCTTTGCTAGCTTGCTCAATGAAAGTATATTTTATAGTACAAACATTATGATTCTCTTGCAGAATTGTGAATGGTTCATGTGTGCAGAAGTTTATTAAACAATCTGGAATTTCAATTACCGTATACATTCTCTGGCCTAAGGCTGAAGTTTAATGTGATCTTATCTGTATTTCTTATTGTGTTAAACGGTAGAAATTTAGTAAGATCTGTGTTGAAATTAAAGACAAAGAGAAGAGACATTTGATTGAAATCGTGTGCCTAAATACAACATGAATGGGAGATATAGGCACAATATATTAATTACAATCAATTAGAGGAGATATAGTTTCCTCTAAATCAGAGATATTGTGTCTAAATACTTTATTTTCTTATTTTCAACACTCTCTCTCAAGTTAGAACATACAAGTCAAATGTGCCTAACTTGTTACAAATATGACTAATCTTGGGTCCACTTAGAGGCTTAGTGAAGATGTCTGCCAACTGATCACTCGGGTTAACAAAGCTAGTAGCAATGTCTTCGGATTCAAGTTTCTCCCTTATGAAATGACAATCAACTTTAATATGCTCGGTCCTCTCGTGAAAGACTGAATTAGAAGTAATATGTAATGTTGCTTGGTTATCACATGATAGTCATTTGTGATCTCTCTTCTAACTTGAGCTCCTTGAGAAATTGCTTTAGCCATATGAGTTCACACAAAACTAAAATCATGACCCTTTAGTCTGTTTCGACACTTGATCTTGCTACAACATTTTACTTCTTACTTTTTCAAGATACCAAGTTGCCTCCAACTAAAACACAACATCTTGAAGTGGAGCGTCTATCACTGGGTGAGCCAATCCAGTCAGCATTTGAATATTCAACAATTTGGGTGTGTCCCTTATTTTCATAAATAAGGCCTTTGCCAGGAGCATCCTTGATGTTTTTTAGGATCCGAATAATGCACCTTTATGACCAATAGTATGGCCAAGACGATGACAATAATCACACTTATAACAGTTCTTACCAGAAGCACCTTTACGAGAGTTGCCAAAGTTGTTATTCTGGGAAGCAAGGACAGATGTATCCCTGACAGCAGAAGTCAAGGTCTCAGTGATGGATTTGGGTGGAATCTGAAGCTGTGCGAATAAGGCATACGCCATCATCAGGGTCACAGGTGATCCAATAATTTGATCTTGTGCAACAACTTACTCCGGTGGTAATCCATAGAGGGCCACAGTCATGAAGAAGGTATTGCAGTTTTCCAATTCCTTCTTAGCCTTAGCGGGGTTAGAGGCAGTAGGAGGGAGAAGCTCATTAAAATCATGTGGTGCTGCACACACATGACCAAGATTGGCAGACATAGGACCATCAAACTATTGTTGGGCAAGGAGAGTCATGAGTTCTTGGCACATGTTGTAGAGTTTCTGAGTGTCATTAGTATAGAAAGCACGAGCCTCACTCTAGACAGATTCACATGTCTCGTGGGGTCGAAAAATTAATTTAAGGGATTGGTGAATGGTTGATTTGATAACACTACATAATTGAGGATCGATTTTCATCCACTGTTCTTGTTCAGATGTACGTATTGAGTCAACAATAGTAGTGAGATGAGATTTATGCCTTAACCCACTAATCCATAAATTGATGTAAGAAGCCCATGTAGAATAATTGGAACCATCCAGTTTCTCAATAGACAGTGGAAGGTTGGAAAAAATAGGAGTGTTCACTTTGGGTGTTATGCTGGATGCCATCAGAAGACTGTACCAAACAAAAAAAAATGCCAAAATAGTGTAACCCCCTGAAACACAAAAAATAAGAGTGAGAGAAGAAGGCTTTGTCAAAAGTGGTCCAAATGGTCTGAAAAGCCAGGGAGGAGGTCGCCCGGGGGAGACAAGGACATTGTCGGTGGTTGCCTCTCAAAAGGAAGCTCCACATGTCGTCGCATGCCACCAGAAGAGGTTGATTGGCGTGTCAAAGAAAATACGGGTGAGGGTGCGTGAAGAGGTATGTTAACTCACTGTGGTCGGGGTTATGTAGATTGGTGTTTGGTGAGTTGAATGGTTGGTGTGTTGGTCGGAAAGGACATCAGTGGCATGACAACGGTGACAGGAAAAAGTTGCTGGAAAATGTGAAATAATGAATGCTAACCATTGGATAGCCAAGAAAAATGAACTTCGAGGACATTGGGTCCATCGGGCACAACAGTCTCAGAAAAGGAGAAGAGTTAGGCTCTAGATACCATGTTGAAATTACAGAAAAAGAGAAGAGACATTGACTGAAACTGTGTATCTAAATACAACACAGATGAGAAATTATGTAGATACAATATATTAATTACAATCAATTAAAGGAGATATAGTTTCCTCTAAATCAAATATATTGTGCCTAAATATTTTATTTCCTAATTTACATTATACTTTATTTCTTTATGTTCAACAATCTGCATTAAAATGTTTTTCTTTTGCTACACTACAAACATGGTTTTTTTAGGCAAAAAAAGAATTAATGAAAGATCTGAGGTGCTATGTGATAATGAATAAAAAGATATTAAAGTGTCTCGATAGAATAGCCCGATTTTCAAAATTCATTACTTAGAAGGTGAAATAATTTTGTTTAACAAAAAGAAACTTTTTGTGGTGCAGAATCTACATTAATGAATCTTATTGGTTTTTTAAACTAAGGAACTTGACTTTGCCATAAATCATGATAGTAATAAAGTTGTGAACTTGGTTAAAAAAGGGTAAATATGCTATTGATGGTCTTGGTTTGTATGCATGAATAGGTGTTATGATGTCATTTTTTTATTCTCTAGGTAAACTCTTAAAGATCAATGAAAAGAACTAAGTTGGTTGAGAATTGATTTGTTACAGTTGGATAAGTCTACCACCATTTGAAGTAAGTCTTGGGAAAGTTCTTGTTACAACTTCTCCATGAGGATATGAATGAAATTACAGCATAAAATTTTGAGTTTCCTGCTATATTGAAAGCAAATAGAAGTAGGGCTTAAAGAAATCTGATTTAACTATGCGGTAGAATAGTTAGATGACTTGAGTTCTGAGGATTCATGATTTCAGCTTTCTATTTAGTAGAATTATTTGAATGATTTTAATCATTCTCTAGTCATAAGAATGAAGTAAGTCTTATTAAGTTTCTGCATGATGTTAAGAATGAAAAATTGTAATGTTTTTAAGTCACGGAAGGGAGTATATGTTTAATTAATGATATCAATATTTCTTTCTAGAAATAACTAGATAATAAGCTATAAATTAATCTTTTACTGAATTACTGTTAATTAATACAAAATTTTAGTCAGGAAATTATTGATTGTGTGAGGCTGTATTGTATAAAACAATCTGTGTGGTGGTATAGTTAGTATGAACTGCATGTTACTACCTTGGTTTCAAATCAATTAATACTTAGATTAGAAATTTAACTATATTATTGTGCAAAACTCGGTTTGGAAAACTGTCCGTGTTCTTACCCCACTGAATTCATGTTTGTTGTTTTCTTTTTAAATTTACTTTCTTTTTGATTCTGAACATACATTCGAGGACTATTATCAATTGCTTTGAGTAATGGGGCAGAATGACCACTTTCATTGTCTTCATCATCTTCGCTGGAACCCCTTTTGTTTTTTGGATAAGATGGTGGCCAAAACTATTACAAACAAGTCCTACGCTGGAATTTAATCCCAACAAAATCAGCCCATAGTATGTAGGTACAGTTGAGAGGTGGTCTATCTAAAAAATGGATCTCTAACGGAAGAGAATGTCCCTTGGCTGCTAAACAATCGGCCACTGAGTTCCCCTCACGTAGTGTTAGAAATCCTTACTTGTCAATCTATGATTCTCCAATTACAGATTTGTCAAATGTAAGCTTCCATGTGGTGACTTCTAGACTGAGAATCTGAAATGAGATGAATACTGCTCAAAGTAGTAGGCACGTGACAACAAGTTTTGATTTGGTTATGACCTTATAAAAGCTCATTATATATGGCATATTTAAAAACTTAATATTTTTCTCTCTCACTCTCTCTACGCACACAAACACAAATACATTCAATGATATTTGATAGTGTGTATAGATGTCTTCCTAGTTCCATTTTATTTGTTCAGCTTAAATACAACTTTGGTTTTCTGTTTTCTCAAATTTGTAATTTTGGTTTTTTTATTTTGAAAAAAACATTTAATTTTCCTATTTTAAAATACAACTTTAGTTAAATCGTCAATTTTATCTATATTTATTTTATTTCTTATATTTTAATTTAATTATTTATATAATTTTTTATGATACCTTAAATACATATGTTAGGTCTAGAATTCAGTTAGACCTGAACAAAAAATAAATAAAGCATAGACAAAATTGAAGATTGGATCAAAGTTACTAATTTTCTAAATTAAGAAAATTAAATGATTCTATTTTAAAAATAAAGACCAAAATTTTGAATTGAGTAAAATATGGAAAGTAAAATTGTATTTAAACTTATTTGCTCTTATTTCAGGTTAAGAAAGTAAACAAAAGATTTTGACTCTTTCTAAATACAATGTGTTTTGTTTGGTTCTTAAATTGATTCAACCTTGATGATGATAAAATAAATTAGAGAATTGTTTAAGTTAAATTTTTTAAATATAAATTAAATCTGACAAATATAAGCATCAAAGCCTTGTAAAACATTTCCAATTCCGAATATTCAGGGGAGAGAGGTAGAGTTGAATTGTAGGAATAGGTTAGATTCTAGCAAATCATTATAAGAGAGAAGAGTGTTAGTAACAGACTCTAACAAACTCTATTTGTTAAAAATTACTTAAAACTACAAACTTATGAGAGATTCATTAAATAATAATGTATTGTAAGCATTTCTCTTTTAAGAAATAACAAATGTTTAGAGTTAAATAACCAAAAGATTACCTCCATTTAATTACAATCTATGTATGTTATTGCTTAAAAAACCCATGACTTTAATCAATCAATGGTCACTTAATATTCCAATTGTATTAGTGAGGGTGTCACAGGTTTGACAAGAATTGTATTTGGTAGTAGTAAATGATCTTTAGCTGATTTGTTTTACTTGATTGATTCTCAGGAGTCTGCAACCTATGGTGATATAAGTCAAGGAAATATCCTTTTGATGAAAACCTTAAACTGAAAATTGATTCAGTTGTGTGGTTTTAATGTCATCCGGGGTCAATGCCAAATGCTGTTGGGTTGCGGACAGAGAAAACCACACTACTGTGCTAGCAGATGGAAAGTCAGAGACCATTGATTCCGACGATTGTTTATAATTTTAATCTCAGTCAAGTCCTGTGTGCTTGCTTATCAGTTTGGAACTCTTTCTGCTATCTGTATGCACCGCTTAAACGGGAATGGGACTCGGATTAAGCCCAATTTCTAAGAACACGCACATTTGGCAAAGCTCTCTCTCAACGTGCTGGACGAAGCGCTATATACTGCAATTACGATAGTAATTATTAGACTTGGAATTGGACATAGAAGAATACTTAGGATGATGCTACTTTTAGCTTTCCCATGTCTGCAAGAGCAATAGATAGTTGTATAAAGGCTATAGCTTTAGAACGTGTTATTGTTTTTTCTGGTTTACATATCAAATAAATAATCCATGGATTGAAGTGTGAAAGACAAACCTTAAAGGTGCAATACACAACCAATAACCTTTGCATCCAGGAAAGGAAACTAAAGCAAAAATAGACATAACGAAGAGAATTACACTTCAGCCAATTACTAAAATTGTACATGTCTAAATAGAAACAGAAAAGACGCATCCTCTTTCGACACGTCCAGATCTCAAGGCGTTGATATTGACCACTAACCAGTGACAAGTATAGCCATACATGTTTGAAGCATCTGAACGGACGGGTGAACAAATCAGGTAATTAGTTCATTCAATTTGAAAAACTTGTAAAACCACTGGTAGAAAATTAATCTTCTTTTAGTCCAAATAGATAATTAATTTGACCTATTTTAATTTAATGAAAATATGGTTAAACATATAATATAGTATCCATAAACGTCATAGATTTTCAATTTGCTTCATTTAAGTAAAAATTTATTCTTGTATTTGGTCTTTATTGTCAAATGATATTTGTAAATTACTTTATATTTTTTAATTTGATCTTT
>JAMLFT010010647.1:0-11672 GCA_026544285.1 Pachyrhizus erosus
ATATATTAAAAGTTTTATGTCAATCTAGTGACGAAGGGTTAAGATTAATGTAAGAGAATTTAAGTTTAATCTTTATTATTATTATTATTATTATTATTATACATAAAAGTATATTGAATAATTAATTAAAAAATAAAAAATAATGTAATTTGACGTAAAAATTCATAAATATAATATAATTTTTTTACTCATAAATGTATTTCATTATTATATATTTTTTCAAAGAATTTAAAATAAAATACTTAATTTATAATACACTCCCACATATATGTATATAATTATTTATATACATATCAAAGTTTTAAAGTGTAATTTCTATGGATTGATAGTGTACAAAAATTTACTTATTAACTAATTATAAATTATAGTAAATATATTCTTTAAGATATTTATTATAAAAATATATATTATTTTAAGAATATTATTTTTAATAAATAGTAAATTAATCAAAAACTCATTTCTTAATTGTTTTAATAATTTTGTATTAATAAACTCTTACGACACACGTATATTAAATCTAGTAAATTAGCTAGTCCACATACTAAAGAAATTATTATAATTCAAACCCTTGAAAATTAATTATTGAAAAGTATTCAGGGATAAAAGATCGTTTTAATAAGAATTCCATTTTGGGACAAAATAATATGTAAAAAGATAATAAATTAAGAGAATAAAAGTCTATATACTGATAATATAAAATAATTTTATATTATTATCTAATAATAATGATGTAAAGTCCAAAAATATTTCTTCATTATAAAAATAAAAAAAAAAAGAATTCATGCGATCTAAGCAACAGGCATGTGTATTTTATTTGTGGACAGAGACGTGTGTTTAGAACTTAAGATTAAGACTATGATTATGATTTGAATAATGAGATGATGTTTCATGGGATCTAGCTGTCCATGGGGCTATGCTGTGCTGGCAGGATCAGAGGATAGCCATTGCTTGTTTTATTGGTGATTCATTATTCATTAAGTGGATCTTATCCATGACACACAAAACAAGGAACACACCCGATTCTTTTTTTTTTTTTTCTTTTTTTTTTAAGGGATTTCTTATAATACTCTTTCTTAATTTTAAGAAGATATAATAGCAACATATCTTTTTAATTGAAAAAAATATATTTTTTTTTTATTTCAAAAGTATATTTCAATTCATGATCTTTTTCATTCACTTTCCTCTCACTTTCTCTCGACTGTTTATTTATTGTTGTGTATTTCTGTTCAAATAATAATAATAATAACACTTGCGTTGAAACCCACTTTTACGTGTTTAGTTGTTCTTTATTACAACTTACAATGAAGGAAAGAAACCAATTTTGAGAATTGTTGTTATTGCCTTCAGCAGACAGTGCGATATATTTGTAGTGATTGGAAAGCATTAACAATGGAATGAGTTCATTTAACTCAAGACTCAATAAGAATTTTTTGTGTTCAAAATTTATAAAAGATTTAATATGAATTTATAGTTTAAATTTGACTTTATTCAAATTCATGAATAAATTAATTCAAGTATTAGTTCAATTTGATTTTAAATTATAATTATTTTATATAATAATAAAAATAATATAAGATTACTTATATAAGTTTATTAATATAAAATATATTACTAAAAAATTTAACTCGGTAAATTAATGATATATATAAGTTAGTATAAATTTTTTAGTACTTACATTCAATTTTTATAAATAAAAAATAAAAAATATTATTTAATATATGCGTGTGATGTGTTAATGTATATGTATTAATATATATATCAAGTTAATTCATCAACTAATAAAGTGAAATTAAATATAATCTAACTTCAGTTTATTTATTTAACTTTAATGTTAACTTAACATCAATTTATTTAATTCATAAATTAAATAAATTAAATTGAATAAATCAAATTTTAAATTAAGTTTGTGTTGGTTCGATTGATTGTAAGAAAAAAAAATTATTTTTTTTTTTATCATTTTTACCTTTTTCTCACCCTAATTTGTTAATTGAGTAATTCTTATATAGTTGAATGAAAATAAAAGTCCTAACAACTCATTCAAGTATTCAACATTGAAAAAGTATTGAAATTTAACAATGCGGAGGGACCACCACATCCCATAGCGTGGGATAGTACAAAAATAGATTTTCTTCATTATACTTTCCGTGCAATTTTGCTAAGATTCTAATATATGTGGACCCCTCACAACTTATTTCATTTTTGTAGTAATTTTTTTTCTTCTAGAGGTATGTACCTATGAAGACAATTTTATCCTAAATACGGTTGGACACTGCTAACACATCTTTTAGTAGGAATTTAAATTTAAATTTATCACATTATGATAGATTAACTATTTTCATTAAATTTAATTTCCCATGATATCTTGTTAGTAAATTAATGATGTTAGGTAGACTTTCTTCTATTTTAAACACTACTAGTATCTTTTGTTTTTTAATTACTTTTTAGGTGTTAAATAAGTGGTGTGATGTTTTGTTTATTTTATTCATTTTTACATATCAAATTATAAAAGAATAAGTGTACTAATACAATTTATTTTTTAGATTTAAGATTGAAAAGAAGATAGAGACAGAAAAAAAAACAAAAAAAAAACATAAATGTCATTGATGATATAATGAAAAATAAAGAGAGAAAAAAAAATAAATTAAAATAAAATTTAGTGTATGTTTAATATTTAGTTTTCATAATAAAATAACTTTCATTTTTTTCAATTTATGTCCAAAACATTCAAGAGACTATTTAAGAAAAATAGAGAAATAAAAATTTCACTCAAACATAACAAGAATAAGATTGTTTACTTTAAATATAAGAATTTATTACACATGAAAGTTAATTGTTACATATGAATTTATTAGGCCTTACAAGGGCTATAAGTTTTAGTAGGAAAAGTATGAAATGACTATTCTAATTATATATAATTATACTTCCTAACTCATAAACATGAGTTTTTCAATGTATTTGAGATATTGTGTAAAAGAAAGCAGAGCAAGAAAAGTTTTTATGTCTTTGTCATCATACGACATCACGAGAAAGAGATTGAAAACAATGGTTTTAAGTTTTTTGTGAAAAGAAAGAATAGAACTTTGCAAGAGATGGTTAGGACCATGTTTTGTGATACTTTCTAGCAAAACATTTTTATACAAAAAATATTATCACATGTTATTTTTAAAAGAGAATATTGATAAGATCAATATTGAATAAAATTTCTTATGAAATGTAGAGAGGAAGAAAACTCAACATTTTATACTTTCATCCTTTCTAGTGTAAATATTTTATCTTGAATGCCCAATATCAACTTGGTAATTTGATTCAAAGGTTGAAAAAGGAATCTCTCTTTAATATTAAGATATCTCTAGAGCATATAGAGTTACTCTAGGACTCTTGTGATAGAAGAATCTATTCATGTCAAATTTGATAATGGACTAGTGAT
Organism: Pachyrhizus erosus; assembly: GCA_026544285.1. Taxonomy (NCBI): domain Eukaryota; kingdom Viridiplantae; phylum Streptophyta; class Magnoliopsida; order Fabales; family Fabaceae; genus Pachyrhizus; species Pachyrhizus erosus. The sequence goes on from JAMLFT010010647.1 coordinate 3,428, forward strand.
TCATAGAAAACTATAAGACTTTAAGATGAAATTGCATATTAGTTTGTCATATGCTGTTAAGATAAAAGAAAAAGTAAAAGACAATTCATCTCAACAAACAAACCATGTAGGCTACTTATCTAGAAGTACAAACTGGACATAGTTGAACTTGTCATTGGTATTTAAAGTAAAGAAATAAATATTTATAACATTATATTATAAAATATTTATATTATATTTATAAAATTTATTTTTATATTTCAAACTTTGTGAAAATATTAATAATTTTACTCTTTTAATTATTTTATTTTTTACATTCTTATTTGGGTCATGCTACACCATGATGGTCATATAAAGTTCATATAGTTTAGTTGAAATGCACAAACAATTTATTTTTTAAGTGTTATGGAATTGAGCTCTAAGTATCACAAACAATTAAACACCATGGAGATTTCCATCGATGGGTTAGGATCACATCATATAAATGAACTTGGCACTACTCTTAACCCAAAATTTTAAGACATAAAGTGTGTGGGTCTTTCTCACTTATGTTACTCAATTAATTTATTATTATCCAACGTGGAACTTCATTTTTACACTTGCACTTTAATGATCTCTTTCTTAAGTGTGAGTCTCTTCTACATTGAAACTCTTTCTTAAGTGGAAGCCATTTTTTAATTCACGAATATCCAATGATGGTGCTTTTAGAACCTTAATGCTCTAGTACCTTGTATTGTCGTCTCCATTGTTTCATAGCCACAAAACACATTGCCTAGATCAATCGTCAATTCATTATACTCATCCGAATTAGTTACCAAGTTGAACTATCGACTTTGATACCAATTGTTGAGAAACCAAAGGGATAAACATCATGGATATTTACACCAATGGATTAGAAATACACCATATAAGTAAACTTTACATCACTTTTAACCCAAAACTTTAAAACATAAAGTTTGTAAATTTTTCTCTTATATGTTACTCAACTTGTCCATTCTTATCTAATATGAGATTTCATATTCATACTTGTATTCCAACAATCTCTCATTCAAGTGTGGGTCTCTTTTTCATTGGAGTTCCCCCTTAAACAAAAGCCATTTTTTATCCTCCTCATACAAACAACAATATTAATTACTGATGATTTAGTTCCAAGATGTTAAGAAATATATGTACTATCATTTGATATGATGTAATTAGTTACATGAAGGAGTATCCTCTCCATCTAGGGTGCAGTGTGCTCAAATTCAACTCATGCAAATTTAAAACCGAAACTATAGAGCAGTCATGATTGGAGATGATTACGAAGTTTATGTAGTCTTAGACGAGAAAAGACATAGAAAATGCTTTAAAATTACTCTAAATTTTGTGGTTTTTGTGCTTTGAAGAAATGGAATTTTTTAGATGTCTTCTTACTCTTTAAAAACTCTGGTAGGTGAGTGGTGAGAGCATCTCTGTTGGGAACACAGTCAAAGCACTCACAGATCAAACCTGGTGAGATGCTTCTCTCAGTCCATGGATCAGCCCTTGTTTACAAGGAAAATATCATGGAAGCTATACAAGGTATGAAAAGTTGTATTAGTTAAAACTATTTTTGTAGCATCTTTGTTCGTGGTATTGGTTTCCATATTGCTCAGAAGTGGCAAGCCCTTTTATCTAACATCTGCTTTTACTCATACTCTAAATTATTTACCTCAATGCTTTCCTTATGGATTGTTGGACACTTAGTGTCCATTTCTGTTCTTTCACACCAGATAAAAGACTCCTCTAGTTTTGATATTCTGTGATGCCTGCAAAATCTCCAAAGTGGTTCATTGTGGTTCAAGAATAAATTATATTAAGGGTCTTCTCTATTTGGTTCATACAATTAGATTCAGTTAGATCTTAGTTGGAAGATGAATTTACCAATAACCTGCCATGATTTTTTTTTTCTCTCATTTACCAGCAGTAAATAATCTGTTTATGCGTAACTTTTATTTGTTATTTACTAGCGAATATTTTATGTATTATGTGGATTTTTAGAAGTAGTAGATTTTTTCATAAAACTAATAAATTTTTAAAAGAAAAATAAAAAATATAAACAACTGAAATTTACATATAAAAAGGAAAATTTTAACATTATAAATAATTATTTTAAGAAAATAAACCATTATGATATAAGAAAAATCACCTTTATAGTATTTGTTTTTTAAAATGACTAATAATATAAGTTTTTTTAAAGAAAAAATACCAAAATCAAAAGTTAAGCTACAGTGAAATGTGTCTTAAAGAGAAAATATATCACGGAGTATGTCTGTGAAGATTAATAAGTTATTTTAGGATAATTTACATTTTCTTTTCCTGAAATATGTTTAAACTACTTGTCCTCCTCTCTAATTTCAAAAATTAATACTTCCTTCTAATGAGAAATGAATATAAGTACAGAAAGTCTAATTCAAGCATCTATATAGTTTACACTTTATTTAAAATATAAAGATGGATTTTCAAGACTAGCTTATTAAAAGAGTCCAATCATTCAAATATCCGAAGTGCTAAAATAACAGAAGTTTTCAACAAACTGTTCATTATTCTGTTGTTTTCAATACTGTGCAGAGAATATTACAAGTCAATCTCTTGGTTTCAAATTACATCAGAATGATCATTGTACACAAATTATCAATAAAATCATTGATAGACTCAATTTTATAAGTTACAGATTTACTCATTGCTTTCCAGCAGCAAGTCTGCGCTTTTTGGGTTGGTAGTTATCAACTAATTAGCTTTGGCAGCTGTCAGGTCTGATGCATTCTTCATTCATAGACCATAGTGCCATGAAGAAAAGGGACAATGTGCTGGAAATACGTTTATACCTATGAACAAAAATGAACCAAAACATGAAAGGCAAAGACAGACAAATTTTATTCAAGCCAACGAAAAATTTGCTAAAATAATATTCAAGCTGCCTACAATCTAAGGGGAAGTGGTCAATAAATATATCAATTTCTTTCCAATAGCGTAAATATTATCCCATGGACATGCTGCGGTGTGGAATTTAAATGGTCGTGGCCAACTGACAAGAACAATAACAAAAACCTTATTGCATTAGATATGGTTGATTACATGAATCACACGATTCCATTTTACCTTGATTAGAGACCAAATCTTTAGATATATTATTCATTACGAGATCCTTCTTAACAACTTTCTTTAATGTCTTGTTTTTTTCTTTCTCTTTCCCTTTTCACAAAACTAAATACCATATAATCTACTTTCTTCACTGGTACTTCTACCTTACTGGTTGTAGCCAACCATTTAAATATAAAATATATATAGTCTAAAATCGTTTTGCAAACATTTTATGAGGATATGGTTTCACTAACAATAAATCGAGAATTCCACTAGGTACTTTACATGTCACCGAACCAGAAAGTCAGTGGATTAAGCACATCCCCAACAAATTCTTTCAAATACAAGAGATAGAAAAGAAATTTCCAGACAGTTTTAAATTTAAAATGCATTACAAAAGAAGCATAATTTTGGCAGCCATTGTCATCTAGTACTGCACCATCATCAGTAAATGAAAGCAGTTGTAATTTCAGACAAGAGCTAGTTGAGTATAACATGAAAAGCCTAGGCAATAGGATCCTCTATTTCTATATCTCTTGGATAAACTTCACTAAAATGGGTGTAGTGCTTCATTTGCTTGCAACTGGAAAACTTGCAAAGAACAAGCAAGAAAAAAAGCAAGGTTAGGTGAACAGCCACAACTTAGGGAAATAAAAAACAACTACAGTGAAGAATCAATTTTATACACAACTAAGGAAAATAAGCAAACATCATCTCTTGTATTGTTGTTTCTTTTGTCCTAAAAATATTAATTTTGAGCACTGAATGTCAATTTAACCAATATTTTAAAATGCCTAAAGTTGCCCCAAGTTTCATTGCGGTGACTTCCTAATTTTAAAGGCACTTGCTTAAATTATTATAAATAATAAAGGATAATTCTTCAGAGCTTATAATCTGAAAACCAAAAACAAGCCAGAGTTTGAACTTTGAAGGTCAGTACAGGAATAGAGAAGTAGCATCTCAAAAGATGAACTATTTAATTTCAAGTAAATAACATCATTATGAAAAGTAAAAAAAGGAAAGTGATGTCAAATAATAACCAAGGAAAATCTGTTCCTCAGAAAAATCAATATCATGAAAAATAGAATGAGAGCGAAGAGTTGGCAAAGTGATAAAGCATTCCATCTCACAAGTAAACCGAGCCTGCTTGTATGTAAGTCATCAATGAGCCAAAAAGTTATTCACGTGAGTTGCCACCTTTGCAAGGCATTAGCAGACTCTGAATTTTATATGTTTGAACCAGTTGCAGCATTAGCAGATTCTGAAATTTCTGTGTTTGAATCAGTTGCAGCATTAGTAGAATCTGAATTTGGTGGCAAAGACGCAACAGCACCCAAAGCATCCAAGAAGAACCTCTTATTAGGGATAATACCATCTTTATCCATATGCTTCAGCAATTTATCTAGAAGCTCCTTCTGGTTGGCTTTAGTGTAAGCCTTGTAAAGAAGTTTATATGTTGACGAATGTGGATATATTTTTATACTATTTGCCCTCTCAAACAGTGAATCTGCTTCGTGTGGTAAACCATTTAAGCAGTAAACATCAAGCATAGCATTTAGGGTTGAAACTTTTATATGAACTTTTGACTCAACCAGCTCATCAAACAATTGTACAGCCCTGGAGACACAATCACAGAAGCCAAACATATAGATGAGACTCTCATGGGTAACAAAGCTGGGCGTGTAACCCATGTCAGTCATCTTCTTGAAAACATCTTCTGCTTTATCCTTAAGCCGGGCCTTGCCATAGTTCAAAATCATTGAATTAAAGGTGGGCAGTGTCGGCCTCTCCTTGGAGCGCAACAAACTCTTAAATACCTGCTCCATCTTACCAAAGTCCTGCTTCTTCCCATAGGAATCAATCAGCAAGTTAAAGGTAATCAAGTCAGGTTTACACTGGTTGCTTTTCATTCGAGCAAGCACTGCTTCCATTTCGCGGATCATCCCGTTTTTACCATACGCATCCATCACACCATTAAAAGTGTAAATATCGGGCGAAACAATGCTCTCATCAAGATCCTTAAACAAAGAATCAACCTGCTCCACATTCCGAGCTTGAGCAAAAGCTCTCAAAAGAATGTTGTATGTAACAATGTTTGGCTTACACCGCTCCATTGCTTTCATCTTGTGAAAGTATCCAATGGCTTTGGCCAAAGCCTTTGTTTTGTCCCGCGAATGTAGGTGGGCTGTGATGAGTGCATTGTACACAGAAGTATCAGGACGACACCCAGTGTTTCGCATCTCAGAGAAAAGCCACATAGCCATTCTGGTTTGACCTTTCTTTCCCATAACCGATATCAGTTTTGAGTAAATCCCATTATCAGCAACATACCATCGTTGTTTTTGCATCCATCTGAAAACCTGAATGTCAAACAAAATTCACAACTAAATTAGACAGAGTTAACCATTGATAAGATATTATTTATTTTTGGGTAATAGAGAAGGGGAAGGGACCTCAAGGCATTGCAGCCACTTGTCCTCCTTGCCGAGTTCTTCGAAGAGAAGAAAGCAATGTTCGGTTCGGAGCTGTTTGACATACTTGTTGAGTGTCTTCACCAGAGGCTCTTTGTCGCTTATCTTGCAGGTGAGCAAACGAACCAGCTCTTGCGCTTCCGAATTGTGGCTGTTTTTCTTCCTCTTGGGGCTTCCACCGCACAAAATTCGGCTCAGTGGGGCCGCGCGTGGATGGGTACTGGTACCGTAATTTGGAAATGAAGGAGAAGAAGAACAAGAAAACAGACTAGACATGGGAACTCAAACAGTGAAACTGAGACACACCGAATCAGCGAGTGAGAGAGAGAGAGAGATAACGCACATTGAAATTGGGCTCAGAATAGCTGGGCCCCTTTTTTTTTTTTTTTTTTTTAAAGCAACGTTTATGAAAGCCCAAATAGATTAATAGAAATGCAGGAGCCCGGCCACTTGCAGCATAGGTTTAAGCTTCGTGGCACCTTTTTGCCTCTTAAATATATATTCTCGCAAATTGTGTATTCAGATCTTTTTTTTTTTTTTCCACATTTTGTTTCCTAATTTATAATATTTTTCTAATATGGCATATTTATTATATTTTATATTTATAGTAATTAAATTAAATAATTATTTTAAATAATTTTCAATTTAGTTGTATATTATACTTTTAGTTAATATTATTTTGTATTGATTTAGTTAGTATCATAATAATATTTATGTTTGATATTTTGAGTAATGTTAGTTATACTCCCTCATATATTTTCTTTTTAATATTTTATTTTTAATTGATTAAAATTTATTAAAACTCGATCTCGTATTTAAATAATAAAAAATAATTATTAAATAAAAAATAAAATTTATAAAAATTGATGATTTTTAATTAATTTTAATTAATTATAGAAAAAATGTTAAAAAAAGTTTTGTTGTTATTTCTCTTGATGTATAAGTGTTTTAGTAATTAAATATATAATAAAAAGTAATATTCAAATTAATTAAAATACAAATAATGGATTAAATATAAAAATATAAATACTTAAGAAATAAAAATACAAGTATTTAAGTTATTATGCATAATGTATGAATTGTTGTTATAATTATTGTATTTTTTTTATCTAAAAGTATATATTAGGATAAAATGCTTCTTTTTATAAGGTTAGAAAAAAAAAATAATTTCAATGAGAATTTATAACGGAATTTATATAATGTCGGTCAATAAGAAAAAATTTAAAATCAAACTTAATCATAACTAATGTGAGTGAAAGACTCAATTAGATGTATCAATTCTTATTGATTTTTAATATTTTATATTAAATAGATCTTAATTTTATCTTCATTAAAAAATAAAACTTGAATTTGACTTATTTAAAAATCTATTTTATATTATGACGTGTAATATACATATTATGTATATATAATATAATAATATGATATATAATTATATATTATATGCATATAAACATGCTAAGGTCTGATTTAACAGTTTTTTTTAAGACTTAAGGTTTAATTTATTTATTTTTACTTATACAAACTAGTTAAAAATTTAAAGTTTGACCATTTTAATAAACAAGACAGACCAAGTTAGACCTTTTGTATGATAAATAGGGGACTCTTTATTTCCATTATTAATTATGCTTAAGAGAATATTATAAAATGATCATAAATTAAATATAAATATAGATTTCAATAAAAAATTACCTAATATCTTTAAAATAAGAAAAATATCAACAATATTTTTTTAATATTTTCTTTATAACTAATTAAAATTTATTAAAAAATTTATAGGTCTCACTTTTAAATTAAAAAAATCATTAAGTAAGAAGTAAAAATTACAATATTTATTTTTAAAAAAAATTGAATTAATCACTGAATCAATTCCTAATCAAAATTATTGATTCGATCTAATTTTTAAAATTACATTCAAAACATAACCTTAAATCATTCGAACCAAAATCTAACAATAAACTTTAAAAATAACTAATTTTTAAACTTGAATGTCATGTTCTAGTACTCATCAAAACCCACCAAAAACTGATACGTTAACACTAATTAATTTATATTTATATATTATAAAGATAAATGAATACAAAATAAAAAAATTATTATCAGAATCAATTTCTCCATTTATTTTTCTGTGTGGTAGATGTATAGAATGTGTCTTCAACATTGCTAAAGAATAAATTTTTAATTATAATTAATGTAAAAATTATTTTAACGCATCTTGATGGCATGTACGGTAATAAAACTAAGTACATTCCGTCTAATAGATCTAATGTAAACACAATTACTGATAAAATTCAATTTCAATCTAAAATATCAAATTTATTATCCCAAATCAATGGCTTAATGTGTACGAATCAGATCATACAACGACATGAATAATCCATTTCATGATTTCGTATTTATTATTTTGTTATCGTGTTTGTTACTTTTTTTTTTTTTTTTTCCGGTTTCCTTTATATATAAGAATTTTGTTAAGAACCCTTTGCTAAGTTTACAGAGTTAGCTCTATCTCTCTAATACATAAATAAATAACATTGCAATATTAATATAAAAATAAACTATTATGTTAATTCTTATATAATTAAATTTGAATCTTTATTTTTTAAAAATTAGCTTTAATTTATTTTTTATATTAAATATTTTCTTTTAAATCTTAATAACTTTTGGTTTTCAGTGTTTTTAAATTAGTTTTTCTA
>JAMLFT010010648.1:0-11671 GCA_026544285.1 Pachyrhizus erosus
ATTTATTTATAAGATATTTAATTAATTAATTTAAATTCAAATATTACTTATTATTTATTAATTTTTCCTCATGTATATATAATGTTAATAAATAATTTATTATGAATTATATGATAAATAATAATATCAATAATAAAACAATTTATTAATGGACGGATAAACAAAATATAATTTATTAGTGATAAAAATTAATGGGATGATTAAAGAGTGTTTAAACTTAAAATAATGAAAAGAATAAAAATAAAATTATTCTACATGAAAAAATTATTAGTATTATTTTCCTTAATTTAAAATAGTTTTTTTACTTTGTATAGTTCAAATTTAAACCTGGATATGTATTAATATTATTATCATTATTTATTTTGAATAAAAATAAATATATATTGGCCATAGTTACTTTAATTAATTTAAGGTTAAAATAAGTAATTATATACAAATTAATTTTTAAAAAATTATAAATTAATTGTTTTGAGCTGCATATATTATACTTACAAATATATCTTTTTTATTAATATATAATACTAAACATCACTTATTTATTTTGATACTAAAAATAATTAATTAAAAATTACGTATTTTCTTAAGGGAGAAAATTATGTATTAAAATTAGCAGTTTATTGTATATTTTAATTTTTTATCAGGTGCTAATCATATTTAATTAAAATGATTTATTTATATTAATTTAATTAACTGCATAAAAGTTTAATCATCATATTTCTATTAATTTGTGCTTGAAAAATTGTTTTAAATTACTTTTTTTTATTTTATTTTAATATTTTTGAATTGATTAACCAATTAAAAAAATTTAATTTGCTACAAAGTACGTTATTACAAAATAATATAATAATTTTTTTAATGGATTATTCAATCAAAGTTCTTTTAATTTTAAATTGTTTATGTTAATACTTAATTTTTAATTAATGTTAAACATAAAAATATATATTTAAATCAAGTGATGATTATTTAACTATTTAATAAAAAAATAATTAATATGCACGTTATTTTATATATTACTTTTATATTTTATCCTTATTTTAAACAAAAAAACATTTATTTGAAACAAAATATTATTGTCATTTTCTTTTTTTGTTGAAATAATATTATACTTTTAATCACATTTAACATATTGCACATAAAAAATTTAAGATAGTATAACAAATAACGAAAAAAATGCACAAATTAGATATATATAAAAAGAATAAATAAATAATAAGATCCAAAACATAAATATACCTAATATGTTGTTATATGATGTCAATGTAGTTCATTGGTTTCTTATCTCTATCTTTCATTTCTCAACAAAATCATTTTCCTATTGTTATTGTGAAAATTTTTCTCTTATCCTACAGTAATGTACCCATAAAATAAAACTCTTTAACCAAATTATGTTTTCCATTACTTTATGAAAAACCACCTTATCCGTCTACCCTTCTAATTGCTATAATAATTTACTATTTCTATTTAACATGATGTAAAATTTTATATTTAATATTTTCTGTATGTTATGTTTAAAGTTTATTTTAATCTAATGATAAAATGATCTAGCATTTAGGAATGAAATTTTAGAATAAGAGAAAAAGAAGAAAATTCCTGAAAAGAAAAGAATAATATAAAATTTTAGAGAGACTATTCCTAAAAAATTTTGGTGTCCACTTGCTCTTTCTCTATGTCTCTAATTGATTTTTTTAATTGGATTCATATGAGACTCAATTAAACTAAATTTAGGTTTATTTTGATTTTTATGTCAAATTCATTAATAAAAATTATTATTTTTTCTAATTTAATCGAATAGTTTATTATAAGTGTTTCTATTTTAATTATTTATCTCTTTTATTGAATAATTTAATTAATTAATCCCTTAATTTTATTTTATATTGTATTATTTTTATTAAATCAATTTTCTATCCAAAGAATAAATTTTATCACTAATAATTCTTTTAATTAGATACACATAATCAAAACACATGATTTTTTTTATAAAAAATAAATTTTAATTTCTATCATAAATTACATAAATTAATATAATTATACCATTAAAAATAATTAAATAAAAAATTATGTTTTCAATATATTACAAATATAAATCATGTCAAAAATAAACATTCACTTATCATGACTCATTAATATTTTATTGCTAACATACAAATAACTTATAATTTAAGTCATTATTCTTTTATGCCAAAAAGTTGAACATGAACATATTTAACATGTCATCATTTAAAATTTCGAATCAAATCATCATGAATCATAATCAAAGACTCCTCACATTTACTTAGCAAAGTTACAATTGTATAATAACCATAAATTTATGTATAATTTGACATTAATAATGAAAATAATATATTCGTTTAACTCGTTGGACAATTCATCTATAAATTACACATTTTTTTATATTTAGAATTTTGAACAACTTTATAAAACATTCTTAAAGGTGACAAATTATCTATAATCAAGTACATTGCATTAAACAATCCCAAGATCAATCAACAAAAATCAATCAATTAAGTACATATATTTGTTAGGTTACAAAATCCTAAATCCCATACACAAAATTTACTAAACATAACACTAAAAGTAAATTTAAATATATATTAAAAAATTCAATAGTTAAACACAAAATTTACCTAGATAAATAACGAAATCACAATTCTGTTATCTATTTTGTTGAATCAAATGTAAAAAAAAAAAAAAAAAAACTCATGGACGATGAGGATGAAAACGTAGTGAGAAGATGGAAGTGTGACGACAGAAATGGTCCCATGCAGTGTGGGGGCGAGATGAAACAAACAAACACAAGTGGCACAAGAGGGTGAAGGTGAGACCAAAAAATATGAAACTGAATGGGGAGGTGTAAAAAACAACTCAAGGACCAAAAACTGACTTTTACTACTATTTTTTTTTATAAAAAAAAAAGAGGTGAGAAGAGCAGGATAGGAGGTGAGAAAAGAATTACCCTTTATATCTTCGTGATTAGTCCAGTCAAAAAAGTTACGGACATTCTACTTAGCTATGATAATCATTGAAAAATAGTACTATTGATTTAATTGTAAAGATGTTTTTCATTGTGGTTGATTTACGATTGTTACATGCTCAAATAAAATTCAAATATCAAAACATGCTTTGGAAGTAACAAATGTTAAGGCCTGAACATTTTATGAATATGTGATCTACAAATTTTTTTATCATTAGTGTATATCCATTTAGTTTTTACAAATTATATGTTTTATTACACTAAAAAATATCAGGTTATATATAAAATAAACATGATGATAATGAAATAAGATAGAGATAAGTTTGTTTTTTTTAATTTTTTATTTCTTTAAAAGATGAGATATGCTTGAATTTAAAAGATAAAATTATATTTTTTAAAATTTATATGTTATTGTTTAGTTTTTTAAAGTTAGATAAATTCTTAGAAAATTTGTCACATTTTTTTATAATTTAAGTGTTCAATTATTTCTTATATTACTAAAAAACATACTTCAAATCTATTATTATAAATATATTATGATATGTTATAATAAATTCATAATTTATTTAATATAAATGATACATATAAGAAGAACTGATAAGTAATGCCGTACCTCAAAACAAGACTTAGAACTTGTCCTGTGACAAATATATAAAAAAAAAGAAGAGAAGAAGTGTAAAGTAATTATAAAATTAAAGAGCATAGCTATTTTACACAAAAATTTATTAAAAATGAATTTATGATATTCACTCAAATTTTAAATGTCTTGGCTGAATTCAGCCACTTGTCCTGACAAAAAGTTTATATGTTGAGTTTGTTATATATGAAAGAAAAAACACTCATTTGGGTTAAAAAGATCGGATATTTTAGTTGAATAATAAACACACTATTCATGAATACAGGTAATTGACTTTTATGCAATTTGTGACTTGCATGCAAATTAAGGGGTAAAGAAAAGAAAGAATGACAGAGATAGACGCAGGGATTGTGCGGAGTAGTAAGTAGTGTACGTTAAACCCAACGACACCAACCCACTGAAACACCCTGCCTCATGATGTCCATATGCCTCTTCACTCATGGACTGGTAAACTAATTGAAATTTTCTAAAAACTCTTGAATTTATTCAGAGGATTTGCCCATATAGTATATCAGAAGGAAAATGCCTAGTTATTGAGTGCATAAGAGATTGAGAGAAAAAAATAGACAACAAACTTAGAAGTTAATGATGTAATTTCAAAACAAAAGAGAAAGATAAAAAAAAGGAAATGAATATTAATTAATTATAAATTTAATGATCATGTGCTGATAATAAAAAAATAATTTAATATTATTATATAATTATAAATTATTATTATTTTTAATATAATTATAATAATTAATAAATTTATTATATATAATAATTTATTATTGAATTATAATATAAAATTATTTTATATATTAATATTTAATGTTTCTTCTTTTGAATATATGATAATTCATAAAGATGATTTTATTACATATTTTAAGATTGTATATATAGAAGAATGTTAATAACACTCTTTCATACATTTTTTTATAATATTTTATATGTAATTGATTAAAATTTATTGAAAATCACTTATTTTAATAAGTTACATTTTTAAATAAAAAATAAAAGAATATTTGAGGAAATATTGTTATACGTGATACATTATCGTTAAAAAGTGAAAGGGGAAAGAAAAGTCATGAATTCGAATTTCTTCCATTTATAAAAACTAACAAATTAATGATTATAAAAACTAACAAATTAATCATTAACATCTGTGGCTGCATTCAATTTTGATGTAGTTGGCACTACCGACATATTCCAAGGGCGTTTTTACACTTATATTTCATTAATTTTGTGTGATTTGGAAAATCAAATAAAGGGACAAGATTCAGCTTTACTTTTCAAGTTGCAGGGAATCCACATTTAAGAAATATAAGAAAATAATAATAATAAATATAATGAATGATGTAATAAAAAAGACAAATATAAAAGAAATGTAACAGCACGTAGTATGTTTGTTTTACAACAATTTTGCTTTCTAAGACACGTTCAACGTTAACTTTATTCTCACTTGTCATTGCCGTTCAACAGAACCAAAGGTAAATTCAAATACAACCTAAGAGCACTTGAATTGAAGGTTGCTCTTCAAAAGCACCATGTTGTGTAACTCAAATAGTAATTAGAAATCGTTGAAAAAGTGTATTCAGTGCTGCAAGGAGCTGTTGGATGCTCATGTATTTTAACATAGTGAAGAATAATAAAATATTTAAGTGTGGAACTAATAGTTTAAATAGGATTCATTTAAGAAACTTTTCACAATTGTTAGGTTTGAGTAAAAGTTATCTGAGTCATTTAAAGTAATAAGAATGATGTAATATTATAAAAACTGTGAAAAATTATATTAATGGGAATATTCAACAACGTTTTCTTTTTATGAGTTTTTATCAACTTGTTAGGGTAACTTGATTAAGATGGTGTGAGATAAATTTTAAATTACAACATGAAACTAAAAAAATAAGGTTGTATGGCGAAAAAAAAAATTTAATTAGACAATTAAGTAAGAGATATAAATATTTTTATATTATGAGACATGATTTTTTATAAAAAACTTTTTTTAATTAGTCTTCGAACGAAAAATAAATAAATAAATTATAGTAACGTACCCACAAGAAATGATAATTCTGTGAGTCAATTTTTTAAAAGTAAGAAATATTACATATCATGGTAAGTTGGGTATCCCTAGAAAGAAGTCCTTGCCCTGTTGCTACTTTGCTGGTTGATTTATTCCTTTATTTATTTATTTCATCTTTCACAAATTAAACTAAGTGGGTTCCTTTCTGCAATATTATTTTGAAAAAAAATCACTAAGTCTACCGTTCCTTAATCGTGTAGTACACTTTTTTCCCAAGAGAGCAAGACTACTTTTTATTCAACTACATGTGCTTCAGTCTTGTTCATTCTTCTTTTGATTCAGCTTAAAACCCTTATAGATAAACCCTATGTAAAAAGCTAAAGCAAACTAAAGCTATTCGTGTCTCTATCTTCATTCCTTGCTTTGTCTCTGGACTTTCACTTTCAATATTCATCTAATGACATAAGCATTCATCTTTACCCAACTTTCCTCTCATTTCAGGCTCCAAAATCCATGCCACCCCACATGTTTCACTTTGATTTGTAGGGTCCCTTCCATTTTCTTTAATCATATATATTTACAAAACAAAAGGTGTGTTATGGATATTCCTTTGGTGCAGCCATGCACATTCATGATCCAGTCACCAAGCAATATATATAAATCTTTTGTGGGTCAATGTGCAGGGAAAAAAAGTGGAGTGGAATCTCTTTGTAGTTTCCCATCCATTATCCTCACTTTGCTCATCTTTTCTTCACACCAATGCAACTGTTCTTCACTTAACTCACTCATTCTCAAAACCCTTGACACAACTTTGAGGTCTATAAGTGCCATCAAAATCTCCATCTCTTCTTCTCCCTTCAACTTTCTCTTCCTCAAGCATTTGCGGGAGCGGCGAAGATCTTTCACTTTCATCTTCTTCTGCACTTATATTAGTGGAGACACAAAAATGTACATGTTAGGATAAGCTTAGGATATATAAATATATATATATATAAAACATGAAATAAGTAATGATCTGGAAGGCACATAAGAAAATTATTAGTTTAATAATTTAAAATTGGGAATTAATTAATTGCCTTTTGATTAACTTTCTTGATAAGGCGGAGAAGTGTTGGATCAACCAAAGGTTTTCGGTTTCTCCTAAAGTAAGCTGCCAGAATCTGACATGGTTTCTCTTTATCAGCCTTCAGAAAACTCATGAACGTTCTGATCCCATCTTCCATTATCATAAGAAATGAAGCTGATGATATTTTTGAGTGAAAACCATTGTCTTCCCTCTGATCATCATCTGATTCTATATAGCACACACAAAAAGAAGTCTTAATTAGTTAATCATGCCCGACAATGCTATACACTAGTGATAAATAAAATATAGTTTTACTTTACACTAGATCCTATAGTTATTATAAATTTTTCATTAACGTTATACACAATTATATTTATATACTTGAAAATGTAATTCCAATTGCAACTAGGAAGACGACTAAAATTGTAAAACGAAAATACTATATAATGTTGGAGGCGAATTTTGAAGATTTTTATGTATTATCCATGTAAATTTTTTTACATTTCACCTAATAAAAAATATATTCAATATTATGAGATGTTATTGCATATGATAATTTGTGATCGAGTGAAAATATAAAAAAATGTATATTAAAATACATGTATTATTTAGTCTATTTACTTCGCTTTTGGTAATAAAATCCCGTGTTCCTTAATGCAAAATTACTGCTGGAATGGACTGTAATTTAATATTAAGTACCACTTATCTAGCAAAATGTCGTTGGTCACGATTTATCACGCGACGGACCATTTACCTTGGAATTTTTCCCTTTTTTTAGTGTATTGCTAGTTATGATTATATTATGCACTCCAAAGCAGTGAGTTAAGGTCGGTTTCTTACTTGGGCTGTGATCTTAAGCATGTAATTTTGGACACGAAGTCTAAAATTAAATGAGATGGTTAAACATAATTAATCTTTTAAAAATGAAATGAGTAAACCTTCACTTTTGGTATTTGAAATTGTAAGCATTATTCAACTTAATCTTTATCTTTATGAAACTTTGACCTTAATCTCTGACTTATAAAATGTTATTAAGTTTCATTTAATCTTTCATGCTAATTAAAATAAAAGTTTTGTAAAGTTAAAAATTAAAGTAGATAAGACTTACAATCTCAAAAATCCAAAATAGAACTTTACTCTTTAATTGGTAAAAGCACTAGTTTACGACTTAATAACTATAATTTGAACATAAAATTATAATAACTAAATATTAAATACTAATTAAATCATCATATAATTAAATTATATTTTTATATAATATGTAATGTGTAACAAATTAAGATAAGATTATGAGAAATCATGTAATTATAGATCGTACCTCGATATTCTGGTACGAGGAGCAATTTTGGAGCCAAATGCCTCACTCTAGCATAGATCTCAGGTCTCCTACCATGCTCATAAGGTTCATTCTCTACGTATCTTTGCAACAGTACTTGAAATTGTTGGAATCTCTGAGCAATGGTGGCTGGACAACCCACATCAACATCATGGCCCCGAGAAGCTCGTTTGGATTGAAAATTCTTGTAGTTCCAATTAAGGGCTTCCCATGTTAAGCAAATTTGTGCAACATACGCAGCCTCCAGTTCACGATATGGGTTCTGACGCATTTCACCAGCTTTTTTATTCATACTTGAAAACTTTAACACAATCCGCTCTGAAATTGACCTTGGAGATACCTTGATTGACCTTAATGACTCTGAAATTAAGTTGTTAATCACATGTAATCAGTAAAATCAAATCTCAATTATAATTCAAACTTCCAATCACTATAAAATATATCATATATATAATAATGAAAAAAAAAGTTAGTCATTAAGATTACTTTCTACCAATATAACCTTTATTTTATTAATGTAGATTAAATTATTAATATAAATATTGTGCGTCTTAAAATACATGCATTATACTAAGGAAAAGGATTGATAGATATCCTTTGAGTGTAGATAGCTCTAAAGAGATTAAAAAGATATGGCATGATTAGAAAATATGATGCATGGATACCAATGAGTTACTAGACAACTACTAATGAGATATAAATATAAAAAAGACGAGTGGAAATATAATAGGTGATGACATGACTTAAAAAAAAGATATAGAGAAAAATAAAGAATGAAGAGTGACAGTTAAGTGCATATATTATGCACTTGTCCTCTATGATTAGAAAAAAAAAATGTAATAAAAAGAAAGAAATTAGAATTTCAGATTAATTGGACGTTTGTATTTAGGTGTACAAATATCATGATTTTTATACTAATTTTCTATATTAATAGAATTATTTGTTAATATAAGGTGTATTTCTATTAGTAATGACATTTTTTTAGAGTGAATAATGGACAAAAAAAATCAGAAAAGGGTGTGTTGTGTTACCAGTTTCATGAAGTTTCTGTGCGCTAATCCTGTCTAAGAATGACATTTCTTCATCATATTTTTGGAAAACTGTGTATGATTCCCACTTGGGGCAACTTCTTCTTGATGAAGAAGAAAAAGGGTCTTCAGTTCCAGAATCTCTGCAATTAATGGAACTCCTCCATTCAGAGGAGCTCTTAGATGTGGACCCAACAGTGCATGAGTCACCATATATTTCTTCATCATCCTTTTCCTCAACAATGAGCTTCTTAGCCTCCAATTGGGTTGGAGCATATACAAAGAATCTCTCATCTTGTGTGAAACTTTCCTCTTGTACCTTCTTATTTTGGATAACTCCAATATCAACATGATCTTCTTCTGCACAAAGTAGAATCAGTAAGAGTTGGACTATATGCAAATGTTACATGTGAATAATGTAACAAACTTTGGTATGATGTGAAATATATACCGTCATAGTTTTTGTCACTGTCCACCAAGTCACTTTTGTAGAGGCTCAGGGTGATGGGCGATGTGGGCCTGCTTTCAGCTGGGACAGAACTTGGAACAGAATCAGCATCTTCTTCTGCTGGAAATTCTTCTGCCTCTTCTTCGTTTTCGAAGTCTGAAACCTGAGGTGACTTATGAAAAGACAATGTCTCTGGTGAATAGTTTTCTTCTGAGTCTTCAATAAGGCTATCCTGGGGGGTTATGAATTCATCAGAAGAAGAATGAGTCCTCTGAGGCTGGTTGTTGTGCACAAACAAAAGGGTTTCTCCGCCACAAATGATGTCTGCTACTAGATGATCTGTCTCAATAGAATCATGGACATAAGAATAAATTTCTTGAATTTCTTGTTGTTCTTCTTCATCATCATACTCGGAAGACACATATTCATAGTGATGATCTCTGCAACATGCAAAAAGAAAAGTTGAGTTAGATGTTGGAGGCAGCTGAGTGTAAGGGAGAGAGAAATAGAACAAGAGCAGCATAAGACCTTTGGAATATGGTGAAGCTGCCAATGAAGTTTATGAACTTGATAAGCAGAAGGGAGGAAGAGAAGAGGAAGAGGAAGAGAAGCTGGAAGGAGCTAGAGGCATTGTAGAAGAGTCTAACAAGAGCTTCTTCTTTGGAACATGGCATTTTCTTTGTGGTTGCTCCAAAGGACTCCTCCACTAAACAAAGCAACTCCTAAAAAACAAAAGTGGACTTGGTTGCTTTCATAACACATTAACATCTATCACACTCTATCAACATAGGCCACAAATTACTGAGTGTCTCTAGTATATCCCCAAATGGTTTTTACTTTTTACCCTCGTCATATTCCAATTGTAAGATGCAAGCACAAGGACAAATCTGCCATGTAGTCCTCAATGTTCATAATAAGATTGGACAATTGTGGCTTCCCTGTTACTATAAGATCTGTTGGCCTTCTAGATCTAGATATGTTGGGACTTGGGATGATGCTTTTTATATATAGTTAGGATATTGAAGGACATTCCCATGTATAGTAACATATTTGAGAAGACCCACAATGTAGGTTCAGAAAAAAAGAAACTACTTTTCTCACCCTTGTTCCTGCTAAGTTCACCTCCTTTTTTTTTAAAACAAAAACATCCTTAATAAAACATGTTTCCCTTATAAATATTTACCTTTAAAATAATAAATATAAAGAAGTTTGAATAAAAAAATTTATACAACCAAACAGAATTTTTATTTTTTATTTACTTATCAATTAATAAAATTATATAAATAATTAATTACGATAATCAAAATGAGTATATGTTTTGATTTTTTTGGATTCATAAAAAATATTTTAACTAGGATATATTTTGATTTGAAATGATTATGTTAATTATTATAAATACATAAATATTTTTTAATTAAGATAACTAAAATTATTTTAAATTAATTAGAATAATTTTAGCTAATATTTTTTTTCTTCAATCACCTCTTTCACATTTTGTTACTTAATATTTTTTATCTATTATTATTTATTTTTTATTAAATATTTTTACTATCTTTTTTTAATTTTCTCCTCGACCATACTTTACATACTATTGTTTTATTTATTTTTTTTATAATTAAAAAAAGTACAATCTTGATAAAAAAAAATAAAAAGAATAAAGGTAAATCATGTTATTTACAAATTTTAAAAAAGAAGTTACAGTAATTCATTTTTTCATATGTAACTAAGTGATTTTTCTTGTTTTTTTATGAAGAATTTTAACATAAATGATTTTTTATTTAATTTTTTGTTGATTTATTATGTATTTAATTTTTATTTAATAAGTATTGAAATTTTTCGACATTTGAAAGAAATATGATTTTATTTGTTCGCATCATTATTTATATTTTCTTTCTATAAATTTTATTCAATTTTTTAAATTGTGAGTAAAGTTATTCAATAATTATCAATTATTGGATATTGTCTTACGTGAATGAAAATGTGATGTAAGATGAAAATGAACATTTTATTTATATGTTTAAGATAAAAAAAAAGAGACGATAAATAATAAAATTAAACCTTTAAACAATAGTATAATATAAAAAATTAATAATTTTGTAAGTAAATTCATATTTAATATCTTAATTTTAAAAATAACTAATAATATTGATATAAAAAATAATTAATAATAATTTTATTTAAAA
>JAMLFT010010649.1:0-11671 GCA_026544285.1 Pachyrhizus erosus
AATGCATAATATATTTTTTTTTTTGAGTTTAATGATTATACATTTTTTTACACAATCAATTAATAAAAAATTATTATTAATATAATTTTTATGATATGTAATTATTATAAAATTTATTTAATATAATAGTTTGTGATTAGATAACTATAAAAATATTTTACACTCTTAGTATGCAGCCTATTTTCTCTTTTGTTTTGAATTGAATGACTATATATCATTAGTGTAAAAAGTTTTATATAATTAACTAATCATATTTTACTGTTATGATTTTTAAATTAATTATTATAGAAGTCAACAAACATATCATATTTTAAAATTTATAATTAAATAAGAATATAAAATTTAAGTGCTAAAGATGTTTACAAGTATAATAATCGATGAATATGATTTGATCTATATCAATCCAATCATTTTGGGTTAAATTTTTATAGTATTTAACTTACATGTTTTAATTTAAAAATCCATAAATCCAAATTATTGACTTGTTGATGTGACATGTTATTAAAATAATAATAATAATTATAATAGATGTTAAAACTTAAAAATATGAAGTTAGAAACATAATATTTTAGTTACTATAATAATGATATAAAATTATATTTTAAAAATTAATAATTTTTTAGAATGGCAATAATTATTAGCAAATTAATCTATCAAGTCTAGTAAGATTTTCTAAAAGCGTACATGTCTTATTTTACTAAAAAAATTTCTAAAAAACTTAAATTTGACATTTTTATTAAATGGGTTAGGTTAAGTCACATCTTAAATTAGTTAGATAGTAAGAGATTTCATAATCAACTAGACTTATTTCTATTCCTAAATAAAAGTTAGAGTTTTATTAATTGTTTTTTTATAACAACTAAGAAAACTATGTGATAACTACAACTACCTAGTTTTCTTAGTTGTTCTATAAAAACATTATTAAAAAATTAAAAAAATATACCATTTAATAATAATTTTCATGTGAAAAATATTAAAATTAGGTCTAATATTTCATAGCAGTTTTATGAACTAATAATTAAAAAAAGTTCTTTTACCTTTTCCTTAGCAATTATTTTTTATAAATGTTAATATTTTTTATAATCTAATATTCTATTTTTGTATTTATTTTTTTCTCTTTTTATGTTTGACCTTTTATTATTTTTAGAGCCCCTCCTTTATTTTTTTTCTTCTCATCCATCTTATTTTTCGTCAAAGATGTAATTGATATCTTAAGATTATGTAATTTTTCCTATCACTTTTAGGGGACTTTTAGTTATTTTAAATTAATTTTAACTTATTTTTTTCTTAAATGAATGATTTTTTAAAATTTTGAATGAAGTATGTTATCTATTTTTATTTTCTAATTTTTAATATAATTTATGTTTATTTTCTTTTTTGATATTTTGGGAAATAAAAGGAAGACAACAAAATTTTTTAGGATTTTTCCTTTAGGAGAAACTATTTGGTTAACAGATAAAAAATATGTAAAGAGAGGACTAGGGAATTACTTTTGATTTTAAAGTCGTCTTCAATGAGAACTTTTAAAAAATACAAGACATAAAGTGGAAGCTCATATTTTTTTTCAATAACCTTTGGAGTTTTTTTTTTTTTCTCTTTCTATTTAACCTGCGTTACTTTTATTAGTTTTCTATGTCTAGTTAAACCCATTTGTTGAGATTAGGGGGATATATCATTATTTTAATTGGCAATTACCAAGAAAAAAAAAATTACCACTCGTAATGAGATTATGAAAAGGTCACTCCCACTAGGTTGCAATAAATAGCCATTGGTCATATTGTGATTAAATTTGCATGACTGGCTATATACTAGCAAAATGCTAACGAAAATATTATTAGCAATCTTTTCTTAACACTCTTTTTATTAATAATTAAAATTTATTAAAAATTATAAATTTTAATATTTTTTTATTTAATGAATCTATCTTGATTTTGATATTAAACTTATTAAAATTTATAATTTTGAATAAATTTAAGTGAATAATATAAAAAATGTTAGAAAGAAAATATTATCAACATTTTTCGTGTAATAATACTATGTGAGTGATTATTTTTCTATTTACAGATTTTATCTCTCGTTCAAACAACAAATTCTTATTTTAAGTTTAAGTTACTTTGTAATTTATTTATTAATTATTATTATTATTATTATTAATAGAAAGAAATCAATCACATCAAAGATTCTATATCTCAATTAAGTCAATAATTAATTTAAGTTTTATAATGTTACTTCTATATTGATGAATAATATATTTTAGTATGTTTAAAAATTCGTTAAAAATATATAAATCATATTTAACATACAGAAGTTATAACCATTATCTTTTAAAAATCACATCCAAAACATAAAAAAAATAACATTTGAAATATGAAATGAAATATATTAATAAGTATTAATTTTTTAAAATCACATCCGAAACATAAAAAATTACAAGTAAAATGTGAAACCAAATCACGCTATTCGTATAACCATATTTCTTGTTACTGGCAGGCAACATGGTTCAGTGAGGCCCAAAGTGCTTGTAGCTTTCATTACCACATATATAAATTACATATATATGCTTCAACTTTGCGCATTATTATTAGAATGACTTATTATGATACGAAGATAATTAGTGGAATAGAAGGAACAAGTTGGATGGTTAACTTTGTCAAGCACTATGGACAAGCCTTCTATCCCACCATATACTGGAGACTCACGTCTGCTTATCTATTAGAGATAGAGAAAACATAAACATTATGAAAAAATTAAACACTAATAAGAACGAATATGAAGAATAGACATTTATTGGAAATGAAACTTTTAATTTTTTATTTTATTTTGCTTAGATAGGTTATGCGGTCTTAATTTCACAAATAACTACTTCCTAACTTTTCGTGTGAATCTTTTTTATAGCAATTCTCTTAGGAGAAAAGATAAACAATACATAAAAAAATTATACATGAATAAGAACGAATTTGGCACCTGGACATTTTATTAGAATTAAAATTTTTACCTCATTGATTGATCGATCATGCGTCCTAATTTCACAAATCGTGTGAATCTTTTCGGATTAAATAGCAATTCTCTTACATTAGTAAATGCTTTAGTCCTCTTTATTTAGTATCCCTATGACGAATCGATGATTGGTCGGTATCTTGTGGGATAATTTTTTCAATATATGAAGAATGCCACTTTGGTATAACCACTGCTAACACATGCCTTTCTCAAGAAAGACCCCTTTTATTGTAATGTGGTGTATGATAACAAGTTCCTCTAGTAACGATCATTTTTATTCAAATATTATAGCATCGCAGATTTTTTTTTTAAAAGAAAAATTATAAATCCCATCTATGCCTTGCAAATGATGAAGGGAAAATTAGGACAACTCCTATACTTCTTGGCATTTTGGCTTGAAGCAGAATCTCCTGATTACAATATATTTTCCACCTTGACTTCATTGCTATAATGATGAGAATTGAGAAAGCTAAAGAGCCGCAGTCCTAAATTTCTTAATCTCTTTTGACGGATAATTGATGTCTTGCTTTAGATGTATGAATAGAATAGTTTTGCCTTGACTGCATTCTGATCATTTGATATAACTATAACAGTAGTAGACCAACGGCTCGTTCTACCTATTGATTTAAAATGCATTGATCTTCTACTTTCAAATCTCAAGTCTTACTGCATTATTTACTACAATTACACTTAGCAATGATATTATACATGGGAGTATGATCAACGATTTTTACTCTTGATTTTATCTACGTGTTCGAGACATGTCTAATTCTTCTCCACCAAATGTTGGAGGATATACGTGAACTTGGGGTGATAGAGCCATAGAGGTTTCTTTGCACAGTTGATCATTCTCATGGGTTATAATAAGTTCATTTACCTCATTTCTTGGAACTTCATGCACCTGTGCGGTACACACTAACGTTTGTGCCTTGGTAGCTTCTTCCACCCAATTTATTCTCACAATAAACGTTAACAACAAAATCAAGCAAGCAACGCCACCAATCAAGAGTCCTATGATGAGTCCAGCAAGTCCTAGGCGAAGCTTGAAGGCAAAAACCGCACCCAATGGCAGGGCAAGGAAATAGAACCCACCAACATAGGCGTACATGCCTAGCCATGGTCGTGCAGTTCCTCGTACTATGCCTCCACAAACCGTCACAGGAAAATTAAACACTTCTACCAGAGCCATTACCAACATTGCCTTCTTCACACCCTTTATAACCCCTTTATCACAGCTAAACAAATTCCCCCAAACCCCCCTAGCAGCCACCATCATGGAACCACCGATACAACCCGATATAACACTCACTGCTAGAGATACACGTACTGATTTATAAGCTTGACCAGCACGGTTAGCACCAAGTTCATTGGACACACGAGTGGAAACACAAGTGGCTAGAGAAAGCATCACTGAGTAAAGCAAATAGTCAAAGTTCAACACAATAGCCAGAACCCCCACCGCTTGCTTAGCATTTGCCAAGTGGCCAGTGAGCAAGACTAGAATCTCATAACACCACCACTCAAGGCACGTGTTAAGGCAGCATGACCCACAAAGCTTCATTAGTCTAATTACCGATTGGAAGTGTGTGCTATATGGTTCATACACTTTTGATCATTTTAACTGGCAGCAACTCGAGCATCAAACTTTATCCAACCTTATATAAAAAGAAGAAACAGGTTAGTGGAGCTCCGCAACAATCTCACCAAAAAATTATCTCATTTATCTCAGCAAAAATGTCGGCAACTTCTAAAGAAGGAGAGAAGCTAAGCACAAACGATAAGGCAAACCAACACCCCTCGTTTCCTTCATCACACACTAAAAGATGCCCTTTCATTGCCAATTTTGTGAAGGTGGTGCTAGAAGAGCTAAGACTTCAACGAGGGATAGCCCTTCCACTTGTGGCTATGAACTTGGTTTGGTTTGCCAAGTTAGCCATAACCACAGCTTTTCTTGGCCACCTTGGGGAGCTGAACTTAGCCGGTGGCGCACTCGGGTTCAGTTTTGCTAATGTCACTGGCTTCTCTGCCTTGAACGGTCTAAGCGGTGCCATGGAACCCATTTGTGGACAAGCACATGGAGCCAAGAACGTGAGACTCCTTCACAAGACCCTTCTCATGACAACCCTGCTGTTGCTTTTGGTGACACTCCCCCTATCTTTCTTGTGGCTTAAAGTTGACAAGATTTTGATTTGTTTTGGACAAAAACAAGAGATCTCAATGGTGGCCAAAACCTATATTTCCTATCTCATACCTGATTTGTTTATCAAGTCACTCCTCTGTCCCTTAAAAGCCTACCTCAGCTCTCAGTGCGTGACTCTTCCTACCATGTTTACTTCAGCTGTGGCACTAGCCTTTCACATACCCGTTAACATACTACTCTCCAAAACTATGGGACTCCGAGGAGTTTGAATTGCGGTTTGGATAACCGATCTCATAGTTTTGGTTCCGCTGGCCACTTATGTTGTGATTCTTGAGAGAAGAAACGGGTGCGTGATGTGGAAGGAAGGAGGATGGTGGGATCAGCACATGATGGGTTGGATTAGGCTGATCAAGCTTAGTGGGTCATGCTGCCTTAACACGTGCCTTGAGTGGTGGTGTTATGAGATTCTAGTTTTGCTCACTAACCACTAGGCAAACGCAAAACAAGCAGTGGGGGTTCTGGTCCTGGTCATTGTATTGAACTCTGACTATTTGCTATACGCAGTGATGCTTGCTCTAGCCACTAGTGTTTCCACTCGTGTGTCCAATGAGCTTGGTGCTAACTGTGCTGGTCAAGCTTGTAAATCAGCACGTGTATCTTTGGCAGTGAGTATTACATCGGGTTGTGTTGGAGGTTCCATGATGGTGGCAGCTAGGGGGATTTGGGGGAATTTGTTTAGCAATGATAAAAGGGTTATAAATGGAGTGACGAAGGCAATGTTGGTGATGGCTCTGGTGGAAGTCTTCAATTTTCCTGTGACGGTTTGTCTAGGCATAGTGCGAGGGACTGGACGATCATGGCTAGGCACGTATGCGAATCTTAGTGGATTCTATTTCCTGGCCCTGCCATTGGGTGTGGTTTTTGCCTTAAAACTTCACTTGGGACTTGCTGGATTCATCATAGGACTCTTGATTGGTGTTGTTGCTTGCTTGATTTTGTTGTTAACATTTATTGTGAGAATAAATTGGGTGGAAGAAGCTACAGAGGCTCAAACGGTAGTATGTACTTCACAGATACAGGAAGGTCCCAGGAATGAGGTAAATGAACTAATTGAAACCCAAGAGAATGATCAAGTGTGCAAAGAAACCTCTATCACCCCAAATTCATGTATATAAACGTCTAGAAGTAGTAGACAAACTCAAGAATCAAAACCGTTGACCATACTCCCAAGTACAATTTGCCGAGTCCCTTCTCAATACCATTCTGAGAGTGTGTGATCTCGGATGTTTCATGAATATCATTGCTAGTTGTAATTGTACAACGATTAATGAGACTTCAGATTTGAAAATTAGAAGATTAATGCGTTTTAAATTAACAGGTAGAACGATCCGTTGGTCTATTAACGTTATAATTGTATCCAATGATCAGAATCCACTCAAGGCAAAACTATTTAGTTCATGAAACATCAATTATCTGTCAACAGAGGTTTTTTTTTGTTTTTGTTACATCCGTCAACAGAGATTTAGAAATATTCCCTAATGTTAAAATTTTGGCTTTAATAATATTTTTATTTTCATAAGATAGGATGTTTTTTTTTTGTTTTAATTTTTTAAAAATTTAAAAACTTTAATTTTAATTTCTACGTTTAAATAATAACATTGTATAATAATCAATCATTTTTGGACAATGTAAACGCCACATCGTTCTGCAAACAAAATTTTATCAAATTTTACTTTTGTTTAGAGTTATATAAATATAAAGTGCATCACATTAGTTATATGTAACTAGTTTAGATTGAATAGCCAATATTAAATTTAATATATGTTAAGGAAGGGTTGACAATTTTTTTTAAAAAAAAATTTAGAGATTAAAAAGATAAAAAACAAATTACGCATTCTTTTATATTATGCTTGTTACACTCATTTTTTTTATTTAAAATGTCTTTCTAATTATCTTTCATAATTCTTTAAGCAAATGCTCTTATTATAAAGTTGATTCAGTTAAATGAAAATGTGTTACGTGTTTGTTACGAACTTTTTTAATAATTTTTTTTTTTTGATAATTTGATTATCTATATCTATTAAAATTAAAAAATTATTTTTAAAATTAAAAGATCTAATTATCTTTATACTTTTTTAATTTATCATTTATTATATTCATACATGTTCAATTTACCATTTATTAGAATCATACCTTTTTAATTGATGTTTCTTTGAATATTATAAGAGGTTAACGTAAGAATATTTTAAATAAAAAATATAAATATAATAAATATTATTTTGATAGAATGCGAATATAATTTATTTAAAAATAAATGTAAATTTAAATTTAAATGATACAAACAATAATTACCTAAATTTGAGAGAAAAAACATATTTAGCCCTTTTTTTTGTTACAGCACATATGAGATTTGAAATTCAGTTTAACAGAATCTGTGAATTTCCGAAGCCAGATAAATCTCAACAGAAATTGTTCTTTTGCCACGGGACCACGTTGGCTAATTTAGGTTGGGCTCTGCTATTGACACGCCAAATTACTATTTAAACCCCCAACCAAAGACAAAATTATCTTTTTAATATTTAGTTAAAAACATCTCTAACAAAAATATGTTTCAATTGATTAAATGTAATAAAGCGAAAACAAGTTTTTATTGTAATTATATTTTAAAAAATAGCACAATGAAAAAAATATTTTTATTGTGTTAAATTAAAAAAATTAAAATTTTAACATAACAAAAACAATCTTTCATTGTAATTTTTTTTAAAAAAATTTAACACAACATAAAATTGATTTTTTTGTGTTAAATTTAAAAATAAAAATAACATAAAAAATTTATTTTTATTGTATTAATTTTTTTAAAAAAATAATACAATAAAAATAAGTTTTTTATGTTAAATATTTTAGAAAAAAAATTAATACAATAAAAATTTGTTTTCATTGTGTATTTTTCAAAAAAAAAAATAATTAACACAATGAAAAAAAAAATTCATTGAATTCACACCTCTCAGTAATACAACACAAATTTGTTCCCATCAAAAATATTTTTGTCGAAAAAATATGAAAAGTTGAGTGTTCAAAGAGTCAATTGGAAAACTGTAAAAAAAAAAAAAAAAAAAAAAAAAAGTCAATTGGAAATTGCAATGCCCTTTAGGTTGTAACTAGAGGGGAGTTTGGGCCATTGATAGGATGGGTCTGACAGAGAAAGGCCTCTCTAAGTTACTAACAAAATCAATGCAATACAGGAATACCATTGAAACTGAATAGGTCTACATTTCAAGCATTTCACAATCAACGACCAAAAACAAAGTATTTCACAATCAAAATAAACACTGGGCTAAGAGTCTATGAGCAAAGACGTTGAAAATTTTTAGTCTATGCAGACATTACAAGAAATCCACACGGAACGATTTTTTCCTGAAAATATAATGATGCATTGAATATCACTCTACTGTGAAAGTATTTGTTAATACTACATTATCGCCGATTCCAACTTGTTCACGGGATAAATTCCAACTTTCTCAGAAAAGAATGCATTTCCATATTTAAAGCTAAGACATTTAACAAAAACTTCTCCTAAAATTCTCATTTCTGTTTTCTTGGGTTTCAGGCTTTGATTAGTTAAATATTCAATGTCCTATAGACAATAAGACGCAAAATCTTTAGCTAGTAATGGTTAAACTACAGAAAATATACATACATAAAAACAAGTTTAAAATTGTATATTAAAGTACAGTAAGGCCAAAAAAAGGATTGATTTTCATCATATTGAAATTAATAAAACAATTTAATCGTAGTACTATATATTATTATAGTTAAATTCTTTTACCGATGCAATAACATAGTGATGTAAAAAAATAAAATTAAATAGACACTTCTTGAGGAGGAAGGTTGCTGTATATGTTATTGATTAAGAAAATAAAAATATATTTTTTTTATAAGAATAACATTTCTTCTATTAAAAAATAATTTTAAATTTTTTTAAGTAATCAGAAGTTGTTAATGAGATTATTTAAAGTTTCTTAACGAGCACACATTAAAAAGATTGTAGTTAATCTGTAATCCTCAAAACACACTAAGTATATTATGGTAAATGAATGGCAAAGTGTATCTTAGTTAAGGAAAAATATAAAGTATTTAGTAATGAAAATTATAAAAATATTTGATACATATATTTTCAATAATTAAAAATTTTAATTTAATGGTTTGGTAAATGTTTTTCACCAATAATTTTAAAAATCTTATTAAATAAAACTGTTTTAATATTTCTGATATAACAAGACATACTACTACTAATCAACATGTTCAACCAGGCTGCTTCCTAGTTTCTCTACTACTAATCAACATGTTCAACCAGGCTGCTTCCTAGTTTCTCTAGGTTTTGCTTCTATTTTTCCACCCTAAAACAAAGTCAGTTGATTTTGAAGTTTAGTTACAGGATGGCTATCACATTTATATTGAATCTAAACCCCACCTACTCGTCCCATTCGATTAAAAATCACGTGGCAAAAATCCCATGGAACTTTAATACCCCAATAGTTGGAGATTGATCATTGATGTCTTCATCTAAGGTGTGTTTTTGGTGGCTATAACTTGTACATTAAGAAAGATGGGTTAGTCTAATTGAATTAATTTGATGTTATTTAGGAAAAGCGTGGTGGGGCAGGAGATTTATGAATCAGGGAAGGACAGGAATTTTCAGTGAGGGGATAACATTAGAGCTCATTAAGGTGACAAGGGACAACCAAATTACTAACACTCATGACC
This sequence comes from Pachyrhizus erosus, assembly GCA_026544285.1. Classification (NCBI taxonomy): domain Eukaryota; kingdom Viridiplantae; phylum Streptophyta; class Magnoliopsida; order Fabales; family Fabaceae; genus Pachyrhizus; species Pachyrhizus erosus. The sequence goes on from JAMLFT010010649.1 coordinate 9,902, forward strand.
CAAGGCCTCATACCAAACATTCAGGCTCTCTTAACATGTAAAATGAATGGTTTGGGAGTTGTAACTTTCAAAGCTTCCCTGTCTCCTTCATCAGTCCTTTTGGGAAATGAACCAAATAGTAGTACTAAGGACAAGGACAAGGGCAAGGGCCAAAAGGGTATGGAAATCAACAGCTAACCATGCTTAACTTTGCGGCTTCGAAATTAACGGCAGCAGAAAGCAAATTCCAACCGTATGTTTGTTATGCAGAGGAGAAGTCAATTATGCAAGCTGTATCCAAGTTCACTTTCCAAACACGTTATAAAAACATGTTGATCGATCCAACTTTAGTGAAAATATCATTAAATTCACACATTTTTATAAATCTTAAACTCAAATTATTTTTAGATGGTAGGAGTACTGAAGTGCTTTTTTATGGATATAAAAGTTGAGTATGACAGTGGAATGGGATGGCTCCATTTAATGTGAATGCGTTGTGCTTCTCCTTGAAAACTTGCGGCAACTTCAATTAATGTCTTTAAGTATGTACTTGCAGTGAAAACGTGAGGCTTGGATGATCCCTTACAGTAGCGTGACAACTATTATGCATGTGTTAAATTTTTAATTACTTCATTAATTAATGTCCTAGCTGTTACAGTAGGAGTAAAAGGCGTAAATTAGTCTACTAGTTAATGATTTTTTTTATTATTATTATTATAAATATTGTGTAAAAATAAATAAATCTTAAAATAAGTTAGTATTTTTATGTAATATTAGGTAGTATTTTTTTTACTAATAAATATCATTTTAACTTTAATTTATAATGATAGTTTTATAAAATTATTATTCTCTTTTATTTTTATTTATTTCTTAGATTTTTTTGTATAAAAAAATTTAAGATAACATTATTATAAACAGAGGAAGTATATTATAATTAATTGTAAAACTTTTTTTATATTTTTTTAGTTGAACAATTTTTAATGTTGTACATTTGTACCATTCTGTGTATACACTTATACATTATTTTGTATATTTATATGAGTTTGTGTTTATATTTTTTTTTTTTTTTTGCATATTTGATTTGTTTTATATAAATGATATATTTTAAGTCATTTTGTATATATTTATTAATTTATTTTATTAATTAAAATAAAATATTTTTAGATTTCTGATTTGACCTAATAGAAATAATTAACAAATATATAAACAATGACATAAAATATATCAAGTACTTGAACACAAATCAAATATATAAACTTTAATTGGTCATTAATCTCATTTTTTTTCATGTAGTCAATGTTCTTTTATTAATCATTCAAGTGACCAGTCTATTTTTAAGAGTAAAAATAATTTTCATATATATATACCTTTCAATAAGACTGTGGGTTCCAAACTTTGTATCAAGATTGATCAAACCTTGATTTGGATAGATTTTATAAAGTCTAGGCATATAGTACTACAATAAAAATATCTTTTGGCATCAAGGGAAAACTTCACTATAGTGTGTGTTGAAATTAACTTGGATCAACTAATGATAGGGAGAGTCTAATTTAAAAATCATTGGTTTAATGTTGAAAATGAATGCTTATGTTTGCTTTATTAGACATATGATTTTTATGGCCACTTGACAAACCAAAAGGTTGGATAATTGTTTATAAAAGATGTACCAAATCCTATAAAGAGTAGTAATGTACACAACTAATCAACATGCAAACTGTAACATCCCAAATCCATATATATAATATTAATTTCAAAGTTTAATTGTTATCATAGTATGTGGGTGAATGTTTG
>JAMLFT010010650.1:0-11648 GCA_026544285.1 Pachyrhizus erosus
AACATAACAAAAATTATATAAAAAATATTATATGAAATATATTAATATTAAAATTTTTTATGTTTTAATTACTTATTAGATTATTTTTATATAATTTTTTATCATATTTATAATTTTTTAATATCACTTCAGATCAATAATTTTTATATACATAAATTTAATATAACAAATTTTACGTTTTAAATTAAATTTTTTTAACACTCATATCTAAAAATTAAAAATATTATTATTTAAAAAAATGTTTTGTTACATTTTAAAAATAAAAATAATTATAATATTTTTTTAAAAAATAAAAATTTATACTGAATATAATAAAAAAATATAAATATTAGAAATGTATTTAAAAAATTATAATAATATGTACATTCTATTACCAACCGTTTTACTTCACTCAATTGTTATAGCTGTCCACTAGTAAAAAGTTAAAAACATATGTCCATATCATAATGATTTCCCAAACCACAGTATAAAACTGAATTCCCTACATCACAAACCCTGGTTCACTCCACTTAACAAAAGTAAATTACCCTAGTGTGAGTGTCTCTCCCTTCTAATTTCCTCAACTATCATATAAATAAAAAAGGGTTTTTCCGCTGAAGGTTTAAGCTTCGTTTTCGGTTCTTCTCAGTCTCAAGCAGCCATCATTTATTCTCTCACCAGCCCACCATCCAGATCCAGGTAAGCCCTCCTTCCATGATCCTCCCCCTCTTTTAAAAATCTGATCTTTAAATTCATTCTTTTTATATATATCTCTTTTCATGTTTATGAACCAACAATGATCTGTTGCTGTGATCAATGATGTTAGATTCTGTTTCATTCATTTGATCTCAAAGTTTTTCTGCTTTAACAGATCAAATGGCAGCCATGGCTATGTTGCGTTTATCACCACTCTCAGGTCAACACCATGCACTGTCTTTCCCGTCATCACCATCACCTAAGCTTCAGAATCGTCCTTTGTATCTCATCAATTTACCTCATTTGCCTCAAAGGTTGAAACTTTCCTTCGCCGGAGGCGACGGTGGAGATGGGATTGGACATGGTGGTGGCGGGGGCGGCGGTGGCGGTGGAGGTAAAAGTTGGGGTGATGATGGAAAATCCAAAGATTCATCTTTTGGAATTTTGGGTCTCTTTCTGAATGGTTGGAGATCAAGGGTTGCTGCTGATCCACAGTTCCCTTTCAAGGTTTTGATGGAGGAGTTGGTGGGTGTGAGTGCTTGTGTATTAGGTGACATGGCTTCTAGGCCAAATTTTGGGTTGAATGAACTTGACTTTGTCTTTTCAACCTTGGTTGTTGGGGCTATTCTCAATTTCACTCTCATGTATCTGTTGGCACCTACCATGACATCATCAGCATCCAATCTACCAGCTCTCTTTGCCGCATGCCCCAAGAGTCACATGTTTGAGCCCGGTGCCTATTCCCTTTTGGATAGATTTGGAACCTTGGTGTACAAAGGGACCATTTTTGCTATTGTTGGTTTTGGTGCTGGACTAGTTGGAACCACACTTTCAAATGGGTTGATCAAGATGAGGAAGAAGATGGATCCAACCTTTGAGACCCCCAACAAGCCCCCACCTACTATTTTGAATGCTCTCACTTGGGCTGGTCACATGGGGGTTAGCAGCAATCTGAGGTACCAGACTCTGAATGGAATTGAGTTCATGTTGGAGAGAGTGCTTAACCCCTTGGCTTTCAAGTCCTCAGTGTTGGTGCTTAGGTGTGTAAATAATGTTCTTGGAGGCATGTCCTTTGTGGTGTTGGCAAGGTTGACTGGGGCACAGAGTGTTGGGGAACAGAAGGAGAATGAGGTTGCTTTGATTGCTGGGAAGGAGAAGGTGGAGTCAGAGAGCGAAGAGGGGTTTCAGAATAATCAGTCGACAACACCATCAAAGTGATGGCAGCATTCACTTTGGCTTGTTTCAGAGTGGTTTGTCTTCTACTTTGACCAGGGTTGTTGGAATTGGAGAAGGTAAGGTCTTTTGTTTTATGAATTGTGTGTAGGGTTTCCTAAGGTCGTATGATAAGAGTCTGGCAGCACCAAATAAGTGAAAAGGGTAGATTGAGATTTGAGACCGAGTTTATGACATTTGCTGCTTGTATGTTGCTGAAACCTGCTACCTGAAACAACAATAACATGCCAAATTAGTCCGGCCATCTATTGGACCCCTCTCCCTTTTGTAAACAAAATATTTAGGCCATGTAAATTTTTTTTTTTTTTTAAATTTCTAATCAAATTAGTAGGCTTTTCTTGTCGTTTTCTCGAGTATTTATCCTTGTAAAAGTATCATACATCTAGTTTGGGGTATTGGCTAAATAAAACCGGGAATATAATGATAATGACATTGAATTGTGTAGCATCGATTACTTGGATGATTATTTTTTTAATATTAGTTTAAAGAATATCGGGATGACACATATGTTAAGGATATTAGCATGAACTCTTATCTTTTTCATGGATGTGGGTTTGCATCTTTTTGACGCCACCTGGGTAACAACTGTTTTAAATTATCTTTTCCTGCTTGATAGGCAGCAATTATTGTTTTAAATTTTTTAGGTGGGTTTCTGTCCACAGTCTTAACATGTCATTGTAGTAACATGTTTTAAGTAAGACTATTTTTAAAAGATAATGATTTGTAACTGCATTTGAATTTGTAACGTAGAGACGTTTAGAGTTGCATGAAAATTATTTTTAGAAGTTTTAAAAAAATTAATGGCATGTAACTTCAAATGGGATGTGTTTGGATCTTCCTGAGGTCATTTATTTCACTTGGTGGGTAACAATTGTTTTAAATTTTTTTTTTCTTGCTTGGTGGGCAACAACAACAACTATCGTTTTAAATTTTCTAAGAGATAATGATCTAAAACCACATTTGAATTTGTAACATGAAGGCATTTGGAGTTCTTCTAATTGCATGAAGATTATTTTTAAAAGCTTTTAAAAAATAATAACAGTTTGTAATCGTAATTGAGGCCGGAACTCCGAAGTTACCTTTAAAAAATGACTACATTTACTATGCATCACAACTTCAAATGAATTATGGCGCATATTTTTTATAACCATTAGATTAAAGTTTCTGGTATATTATTTTACTATGGACTCTCCGTAGGTGATCCAAAACTCCGCTCTTATCGGTGCAATTCCCCGCCTTAGTGCCGCCACCGGAAATCATCTCCAACGGCGGTGCCATATTTTTATTTTTAAAATTTTTCCAGTTTCGAGATCCTTCTTTCATCTTCTCTGTTTGTTACTTAACAATTTCTTTAAATATTCCAAAACTGCATATGGAGACGATGAATTAAGAGATTTGAAATCGAAATCAATCAATTCCGAAGCAATTACCAATCCAAGATTATCATTTAAAATAAAATGTTAATTATGACATAAATAATATTACTCCCAGGTGAATTTTCTGGTTATAAAAATCACCCAATAATTGCCTATGAAGCAAGACAAAATTTTGATTAGTATTTGAGAGACGCAAACATGATTTATCAGTGAATCCCACAGTGGACGAAGGGGAGAATAGACTCGAAAAGTGACGGGACAGGAGAAACGTGTCAGAGAGTCATTCAATTCTAGTGAATCTGAAAATAACGTGATGAATCTGAAAGGGAGAAGGAACAATTTGAGAAAAAAAAAAAAAAATAAATAAATAGAAGAGTTTTTGGTCAAAAATTCTTGTCATTCACTCGATGTATTTTGTTAGGTTATTTGAGTTAATTTTCATGAATCCGTTTTAGACAATTTTAAATTTATTTAAATTAATATGTAAGTATTTATATTATTGTTGTATTTTTATTTAGATCTTTATAATTTAGAAACTTTTATTGAAGTCTTTATAGTTTTAAAACTTTATAACTAAGGTTTTTGAAGTTAACGACTAAAACAAAGTTAACACCATTGATCTTCCATTAAGTATTGTCAACACGAGTAGTATTTAATTTATTTATTTTTATATGATTCTCGTTCTTATCATTTATATATTTGGTTTGGAGTTATGTTGGATATGATAATTTTGAATATTTTTTGTTGGAATTATTTCAGAAATAATTTCCAAAAAGGAACACTGCTTTGTCCGAAGTTTGGAAGGTGATGTTTTGGACTCTTAGTAATTGGAAAAACCAGATTAGCAAGTAAATTGTCTTGAGATGTGATGGGATTATCCCAAATTTTCAGAGTGCGGTTTACATGAGAAATGGTGGGATATCTGCAAAGCATTCCATTAGAAACAAGATCAACTTCAATATAATTCGAAATTTAATTTAATAATTCATTCGTTAAATTTTATTCATGAATTAAATGATCTAAGTTTAATTTAAAAATTGAACTTTTTAATCAAACAAACTAAACTTAAATTACGTATAATTCAATTATTTTTGGTTAAATTATGCATAATTTGATTTTACTAATTTATGACTATAGATATATATATATATAATCAAATTTATATAATTGATTTTTAATTAATTTTATATTATTTTTATTTTGTAAAAAATATAAATAAATATAATTTAAATTAAATTAAGTTAGCGAGTTGAATCCAACCGTTTACGAACTTAAATTGAGTAAAATTTGAATTAAAAAGAAAGTTTATCTCAAATTAAAAACTTTGAAGTGAGTTAATTTTTATGGAATTAAATTAGATTCAATTTAATTTATTTTTATCTCTATATTTTAACGTTCAAGTTAATAAAGAATCTCATATAAAAAGTTAATAATAATAAATGTCATGGTTTGTTCTACAAACAATATGTATAAGTGTGAAGATCGGGTGGAGGGAGATGAGCTATATGTTGTTCTAGGAGTAACGTAAGATGAATTTTAATTGACTATGATCAACATTTTAAGAAGAATGGACCTTGGATTCTCTAGGTTGAGCCTCAGGCCAGATTTCTGACAAATACCATTCTACCCTACAAAATTAGAGTCTAAATTCAAACCCAAAGAACAAAAATTGCACATTGATTAATAAAATCTAAATCTTTTATTACCCTCATGTATCACTTGGTTTTTCGAGTCTGCAAAGTTTTACAAAAAGTTATAATTTAAAAATAAAAAATACTAACATTTGATTTTTTAAAAATGATTAACGAAATGAGCATGGCTTTATCTTATTATTAAGTTGCACATGGAACAGGTCTGCACTACCCCACCCTTTAACCCAATCAATTCAATCGAGTCCAATTCTCAATCCTTCCATCATTTTCTATACCCATTCAACGTCGATGCCGTGACATCAACCTACTATAAGCAATTCAACAGCCATGCCATGAACTATTTCTTGTCAAACTAGGCTTCAAGACACCAATTTTGGATCTTTTCACTGAAATGATAAGATCACAAAATAAATTCTTATATCATCAATTGGCTATTATTAATTTTCAAACAATTCTGTTTCACTGCAACAAATTCTTTCACATAAATGGGTGAAAAATAATTATGCATAAATAATTTATATAGTCAATAAACCGTTTGTTTAATTTTCCATGCGTTATTAATACAGTTATGTAAGATCTATAATTACAGTTACCTTTGCAGTTGCAATTTCGTTATTATCTTTAATATTACGAAACTTTTCGGATGTTACAATCTTTGATGTAAAAAATTGCGAACAAATACAACTAATGTAAACACAATTTGTGGCTGCAAAATCCTCAAAACTCTTGATATTATCACATACCGTTTTCAAAACCTTGCAACTATGTTGTAAATCTTCCAAAACAACAAAAAAGAAAAGAACTTATATGCTAGTAACATTGTAATATCGATTATATCCGTATATAACAGGCCGAAATAAAAATAAATAAAAATAAAATAATCTGTTTCACTTCTCCATAGTCTTACACTGTTCGGCAAATTTAGATCATGTGTAAAACTGTATATACAAGTGTACTAATATGACACCCACGGATATGTTCTATATGAAAACTTTGGTCACTTGTAAATCTGCCTTACTCTTGGGGAACTTCCATTTCAAATTGCTCTTTCTAGTTTCTTTACCAAGGATCTCTTCAAATTAGTGCAACCATGTTTCGGGAAATCGAATTACAGAAATGTATACAACTGTTACAAGAACAGTAACAATAGAGCAGGCAGCATAAGACTCTTATCTGACAGCCTCTGGTGCAGAATTGCAGTAAGGTGTATGTAAGCAAACCAACCTAGTGAATGTTAGACATAAAGTAGCAAACCCAATACCCATAATGAGGCCACAAGTGCTTTTCCTCTTATCCAAACTTAAAGCCCTCTTAACTACATTTCCAAAGCTAGGGATCAGTCCACCACAGGCAAGAACCATTACGTGATCAAGACCACTGTAATCAATACCAGTAAGAATAGCTCCTATTGCTGATATTGGTCCCATAAATCCAATTATGGCAGCTGTTGCAAGAGAGCCATGCCAGCTATCAGTGGCTCCAAATATGCAGCTGGCCACAGCTGCACCTCGAGGAAGCCCATGTAGAGAGACAGGAAGAACCATGTGACGACCAAGTCCATATGCTTTTGGTGCAGCTACTCCCAATGCAAGTCCTTCAGCCAATGCATGAAAAGCGACTGCACCGCATGATATGAATGATTGAAGGGTGTGAACACTGAGTGGGAAACCAGTGAGTGATGGTAAGTCATTGACTGAGGCTTTTTTGGACGCTGCCACCTTCAATACACCAGATGATGACACATGGATGAAAGCAGCTCCCATAGCAAGGAGTAACAAAACGGGAAAGAACCCCAATTTTGAAGACAAAATAAGCTGCACTGGTCGCCAGGCACCGAGAACAAAGGCAATACCACATGAGGTGCCCATGAGGAGAGCATGCTGAAGATGCAAGGCAAGCGCAAATACAACCAAAAGAATTCCTCCAAGTAAAGGGCCAAGACCAAAAAGTAATGAAACAAAAAAGCCAGATGCGTCCTCAGAGCTGTAACAAAGAAATCAAAATTTAGGGGAGAAAAACTGTAGCAGAAGAAAGAAAAGAGGGTAACATTCTGCATATCTCTACATATCACAATTCACAAACAGAGCATGAATGATTAGTAACAAAACCCAAACAATGTAATATAACTGATAACCAAAAGGAAATCTAATACAAACTCACTTGTAGTCATGACTGAAATTCTGAAAGAAGGTGCTGAGAGCTTCCATAAATGCTACAGAAAGGGTTGCAGCTGATGCAACCTGTGAAGCTGAGGCTTCCTATAATCCAAAAGGAAGAGAAACTATTGTTATATATATCTGAAAACACTATTCAACAAAAGTAAATGAAAAGATAATAGCATAAAATGTACGTGTGACTCAAAGATCTGAAGTCCTGCCCCATGAAGAGAATGGAGGGTGGTGGTGTGAGAACAACTGCATGCAGTTTGTGTATCACAAATCCATTCAATAATCACAGGGATTAGTATTTAGGAGCACCCACCAACCCTTAGCTTTGTAAATTGTGTCATGAAGTGTGTGTAACTGTGCATTATGCTGAATGTCTTTTCACTCAAGTAATTCCATCCTCTCCCTCTAGTCTCTAAATTCAACATGTTAGAACATATGAAAATATCTTATCATATCTTAAACTATCCTTTAAATTAGTTTCCCTATTTCGTCATTATAATTAGTTATCATATTTCCGTATCTCATGATTTATTTCTTATTTTGGTAGCATTATGATTAATATAAATAAGGGTCTAGGTTATAAGAAGATGTATCTCATTGTAATACATTATGATTAAAAGTCTCTTTTCTCTCAATTTCTTCCCTCTATATCTAAACTCCCATAATTTCAACACACAACCCATTATTTCATATCAATTATTCAGGGTTTTTCTTCTTCCTTTTTGTTCTACAATTTTAACATGGTATCACAATAGTCAATGTTTTAATACAGTCATCCCTGTTGTTAATAACAAATAAAATAAAATTACAGCACTAGGTAAGGAGGCTTGAGCATTGCTTTAAAGGAATTGCTAGAGATATAAAACCACTACTGAGCCTTTATCTAATAGCTTAAGCTTTGGGAGTTGATCCATGGCAAACAATGGATTTGTGATAAACTGAAAAACTAAATGTATTGTTTGTGTATTATTATCTCACATGAACAAAGAGATAGAAGTACATATTTAGAGTTGAAGACTCCTTAAAGAATCTCTGAGAAGCTAAACCTATAAGCTGACAGCACTAACTAACTAGAAACAATTACAATACAAATTATCTAATACAACATGACTACAGTAAGCTAAAACACTTTCATACAAGTATAAACACTAACAGCAAAAAGCCAAAAAAAAATAAAAATCATGAAAAGCCAATTTTTAAGTCTTCAGAATGCTGCAGGACAAGAAAAAAATCAAAATATCTTAGGTGTAAAATAATAATGGGAAATAACCTTGAAAGCATCAGGAAGCACTTCTGCAATAACCATCCAAATCATGCATCCGGCAGCAAATCCCGTACAAAAAGGAAGAAACTTGCTAAATGCATCAGCACAAATAAATGAAGGAACGGCTACAATTGGCTGCATTAACATACAGAGTAAGATGTTAAGAGGATAAGGTCAAAGACAGCAATGACAAGCTTAAACCCTCATTGGCCTAAAGAATTACTATCCTTTCATATGCTAACTTTTCTTTCATTGAGTTCAACAAAGAAAACATATGAAGGTCCAGCAATTAGAAGTGTGTCTAGGCTATTGTTAGAATATGCAACACAGACCTATTAAAAGTCTTAATTAGTCTACACTAGCCTAAGGCCCAAAAGATAACAATATTTCATCCACTAAAGAAGCAACCTGTCTATATCAGGCATATTAAACCATTTAATATTCAATAAATTATCAGCATATATGGATTAATAGTAACCCTAAGCCTCATTAGATGTCCAACAGCATTGCAACTTGGCACCATGACAAAAGCAATTTCACTAGGGATGTGATTTAATTACATACAAGAATATTGTGAACTTAAAGGACCCTATCAAATCATTGATGGTCTATGTAATAGTACAAAGATAGGGTAGTCCTCTCAGGTTGGATGACAAAACAAATCAGTGAAAAGCACTACGTCAAATGGTTCAGGCAGGCCTAATCATGCAACATATTATACCTCACCTGAATCAGACTAAAGGTATATCAAAACAGAGTAGAGCAACTGAGAATCTGAGACCCATCCAATTCTAACTTTATTCCCAAGGATAATGTGAGCATGGGGTTCACAACAACGGGCAGAAGGGATTGCAAAATTATAGTATAGAACTCATAAAGGCAACTCTTCAAAGTGATATGCTGACTAAACTCAAAATAATTTTCTCCTTGACATTTTAAGATAATTAAAATCTTAAATTAAGAATTACCTGGGGTAAAGATGTAATTATGCTCCATAACATAGCATTCTGTGGAGAGACACCCCTTGATGCCAGCACCATACTCACAGCTAATCCCTCTGGAATGTTGTGTACTGCAATAGCCAAAGTTACCAACAGGCCTTGAGTGAAACCCTTTGACCCAGCAAATGAGACCCCAACACCAGAACCCTCTCCAAAAGAATGGAGAGTCATTATTCCAATAACAAGAACAACTTTGGCAGCATCAGCACCTTTTAAATCCAACATGCTTACTTCCCCATATTGCTCAAGAAACTGAAACCAAAACCCAAGAGATTAAGTAAGACAAAAGTGATGAAGTTAAAAACTATGATAGATTCATAGAGTAAAATTTGACAATTATACAACAAATATGCATCCCAGATGAAGTTGGTGAACAGAAAACAGAAGAGAAGCACTACACAAAATACTTCAATTAAATGATCAATTCATCAATTTTGCTAACATTTTTTAAGTAGATCAGTGCAAAAATCCATTGAAAAACTTATACATATGACTTCCACAAGTGATGTGAACAGGAACACCCTTTGTCAATTCTTATTTTTGTTAACTTAAATCATTGAGGATTTGAAGCCTATTCATATCAACAATGTACTGCCTAAGAACAGCAACATTGAGGAACAAGACGTGTATCAATGCATAGAAGCAGCACTGAAGAAAAACTGCAACACCAAGCAACTTCAGTTAAGAAATACAGAGAAAGAGAGAATCATCATCACCTTTTTACAGAGCCAAATAAAGATTCCACCAGCTAAAATCCCAGTAACAACCCAATTTCCAGCACCAAACTCCTGCCCTTCCTGTATCAGATCAAAGCTCGCAGCCAACATGACACCGGCAGCCATTCCATTGCATAATCCAGCCCACTGCGGATCAAGCTCCACAAAGAAGAAGGGCACCGCACCTAAACCAGTGGCAGCTGCCATCGCCAGCGTAAACAACGCAACCGTCGAAACTGATACCCTACTGCTTCCACCCTTCCTACTACCCACCACACTATTGGCACTCTCAAAATTAAAAGCATTCTCTACACCGGTGCCATCAATTACATTTGTCCCCACATCTTTATGAGGAGCAGCTATGACCTTATGTGAAACTTGATGATCCAATTCCGCATTTGAATTCAAGAGAAAAATCAACAACAAACTCAAAAAGGGAACACATAATCTTAGCCTCAGATTTGGAGCCATGTGCAAAATACCCCACTATCTGAAGGAGCACCTTCTTTTGGTCACCAGCCCCAAATCAAAATCCTCAGAAGCTACAACTGCAACTCCATAAGCTTCGTCTATTCTATCACCTTAATTCAGGAAACACCAGTTAATATCAAATTCCAGAAGTAATTTGAAAAGACACCCCAAATGCAAGAAGTCAGCATTTACTCCTCATGACCAACCTACCTGTTGAAATCAATACAGCACAACCCAAAAACCCAATTAAAGCCCAAAATTCAAATGACATAAAACATTATCTTTGAAGAAAAAAAAATGAAATTGGAATTGAATAGCTAAAGGGGAAGGTGATATACATGCTAGGGTGATTGTTCCGGGAGGGAATCACGGAGGCACAGAACGAAGGAAAAAAAGGGAAGACTTTTGAAAACCCTAATTCGATTATTGATTAGAAATTGAGAGAGGGCACGTTGATAGCAAATGGGAATTTGGGGGCACCAAAAACCAGCGACTTTGCGCACGCAGAAACCGATGCTGACGTCGACGGAATGTGAAGTGAGAACCGATTGGCTATTTAGGCAACACTGCCCCACCAAAACCCTAAAATACACAATTTAGGAAAATAAAATGGTTATTTTGGATGATGATTAATGTGACGGTGATTTTCTAACTAATTAAATAAATGGATAATTTAGCGAATTGTGGATATGTGAATTTTGAATTACTATTAATAGTTTAATCTTTTTGGATAATTTGTGAACAATAACGCGGAAGGATAAATAAATAACAAAGTCATCTCTTGTCGTAATTAAAGAAAAAGATACGAATCCTTGTGTTTTTGTCTATTTCCTGTTTTTTTATTTCTTATTTTTCTTACTTTCTGAGGTTTATTATGAATTTTATCTTGCACAAAAGTGAAATAAAATAAAAATAGTTGAAAAGGTAAATCACCTACCTCTCAATTGCAATTTTTTTTAAAGATGACAGCTGGTCAGGTTCAATTATGAAAGAAAAAAATGCAAACCAATTAATTTAGTTTGGTTTGAATAAAAAAATTTAATGAATTCAAACCAAATTAACCTATAAAAAATGGGTTAGTTTGCTATATAT
>JAMLFT010010651.1:0-11670 GCA_026544285.1 Pachyrhizus erosus
AAAAATTAAAATAAAAAAATCTTATAAAATAATAATCAAAGAATTATTTAATTTAATTTTTTACTGGAATTATTTAATTTAATATTAAATATACTTTTTTATTAGAATAACACAACTCACTTGGATTTAAGTTCCACTTTGGTAAAGCAATTGCGCGAGTCCTAAGCAAGCATTCGCACGAACTTCATGATCTCTTCCCTTCGGATATCCATGAAGGAGTTTAAATGGTGCGTTGAGAGAACTTCCAGCGCCATGATGCGGCAGAGATTGCGCCAGTGGCTCGCCGTAGGGGCACTCCGCGACGGTTGTGTAGTTGTACCCGATGTACTTGCCTATGATGAACTGAGGCCGTTTCGCCAGGACGACGTCGTTTTTGGTGAAACATTCTTGCATCGCGAGGGGCGACGAAACGACAACGACGAGACGGGAACCGAACCAGAGAGAGAACACTGGACTCTGTTTTTGGGATATGGCGTGGAGCGTGCGGTGTAGGGGCTGTTTGTGTTGGGGGAGGTTTCGGATTATGAGAAAAGAAAAATGGTCCTCGAGGGAGGTTTCTAAAAATGTTGCATTTATGTTAATATGGCTTAGCTAAGAGATACATATTTGTTATTATTTTATGATGTATTTCTATCAATATATTTATTAAATTATTAGTATTTATTAAATTATTTTTTATTTATTATCATTAAAATTATAGATTTTAAAGAGTTTGATTTTCATCTACTGTCTTTAAGTCTAATAATCTTTCTCTTTTTTATTATGATAAATAATATTTTAATTTAATTTTGTAAGTAATAAAATTAGACTAAAAAAAGGTATAGTATGATATTAAACTCTCTCTAAGTTTATATATATATATATAAGAAAAAAATGAGAGTATCAGAATAAAAAAATAATAATAAGTAGTGTGACAATGTAGCATAACAAACTAACATAGCAAAACAATATATGTAAAATACATCTTCATCTAACTCACTAGTTTGATTTTTTTTTTTTTTCATAAAAGAGCTCTCCATGAATAAGAGCTTCCCCTGAGTCATATACTTAACTAATTTCTATTTCTCTACTTTTTTTACATTATCAAAAAATGGGATTGAGAAGACACTCAACTATCATCGTTATTTATCAATAGGGTGATAAGGTTTGTGAGGAAGTTGTTGTTGATGTACTAATTGTTGAAACAATGCAAGGATAGATGTTAGAGACGTATTGATCTTTACAGCAAATGCATAATCAATAGTCTTCCCATGTTCTTGTAGTATACTAACAAACTTAGTGTCTTGCCTTTCCATGTGAGCTTGAATTTTGTTATCAATGATGTTTTCCACTTGTGCTATAGATAGCAAAAATGAAGGAAAAGGTGTAGTTGAGTAGATGTATGTGAAGCAACAATCACAATATTTTCAACATGTGGAGGAGGAAATGTGCTTGGATGCAATTTTGAAGGCTTGTGTACATTTATTGGATTAGGAGAGTAGACATGAGTTGTAGGTTTTGGAAGAAACCTATCTCCAATGGTTGCAAACATCTTGTTGGCCACAGTGCTCGTAAGGGCATAAAGAATGTTAGTTTCTAATCTAAGTAAAGAGTCGTATTCATTTATGAGGAATCCATAAATTATGTTACTAAAGTGAAAAGTATGAACTAGTTGCACTACCTAAGAGCTTTCTAATGTAGTTGGAATCTCCTACTTCTCCTCTAAAGACAATCCAAATAAGGACATACATTTGAATGATTTATGTAAATGTTGTTACCATAACATACGTCCATTGTCTTCAATAATATATTGCTTAAATCCAACTTTTCTTCTTAAGGGCATATTGACTATGAGTAACTTCTTATCCTTCTTTCTATTCAGGTCAATTAATGGGCAATCTGAAGCAAATTTTATCAAGATAGATTTTTACCTCAGTTGACTCAATGATGTATAAACTTGGTGCATAGACAGTAGCTTGATCAAACACCAAAGGTTGAGCTTTAATGTGACCTATCATCTTGATGTCGAGAACAAATGGAAAAAATCCAACTATTTTAGGGTGAAAAGGATGAAACTTGAGACGCTTATGCTAAATGACAAGCTCCTATTCTTCAAGGCTTGATTCGTCCAATGTTGTTTATTCCTCTAGTAATGTTGCCTTTTGTTGTTTGGTGAGACACTTATTTTGAGAACCAATAGCAAGCTCCTCATTAGCTGCTTGTTTATTTTTTGCGACTTCCTTTGGAGTCAAAGGAATGAGATGTTGAATAACTCTAAGGTGTTACTTGTACACTAGTGCATGTACAACTTGAGAATAAATCTTCCTCTTGAAGCATTGTTGGTATCCTATACCTATAATGGTTACTCTAAGTAAAGCAAAATATGCTTTAGAGTGCCTATATTCAGAGTCAACAAACTTCTTTCACTTAGGAATAAGGGATGTCTTAACCTTGTATACTTGAAGGTCCAGCAAATGATGTCTCGAGTCTTCGTCTTGCAACATGAATTGGGCATTCTCCTTGAAAAAGAGAAGAGATCATTTGTTCCTTATTCTTTCCTAATTCTCTACTTTGCCATTAATAATAGAGGCAAGAGAGAGATTGATACATATTGTAGTCTTATTATTGGTGATGGCGATGGATTTGACTACACATAGGTAATCTGTTAAAGGTTACTCGGCAACCCTATTGATGGTTACATCATAGGGACCAAGAGCTAGTGTGGGCAAAGGTTGAAAACCTAGATGACCAGGCAACAAAAGGTTTGGTACAAGTGCATTATATAGAGGGTTGTACCAATTTAGGTGTTCAAAATCATAACATCCAACAAGAATAAGTTTACATGACATACATCCAATTCCCCCTCTATCCAAGAGATTTCATTAAATAAAAACTTGTTTACAACACGGGTAATGAAATTGTCATTCCTAGTTATACAAAAGTATTTTCTAAGCCACTTTTGGCAAGTATTTTTTACTATTACTTTTGGTTATAAACTCAATCTACCCAAATTAAGTATCCGAGTATTCTTTAAATCACTAAAGATTAAGCACCCAAGTATTCTTTCAATTACTAAGCCACTCTTGACTTTTTCAAGTTCTTTACAAAGAAGGATTCTACTCACACAGTGAGAATATAAAATTTAGCACAAGTATAGAATAACTTTGCAAGGCTAAAAATATGAAACTATTTCATTGCATTGTGATCTCAAGATGTTACAAAGGTTTGGACGTATAGATTCAAAGCAAGAGTTAATAAGTTCAAAAGTTTTTTCAATCTTCATGTCTTTTGGTATTTATAAATTTGAATCTTGAAGAATCCACTATAAATGAACATTTTTCTCATTTTCTTGTTTTGATTATGCATTAAATGCATGTCTTGTATACGTCTTTGTTGTTGATGTTTAGAGTTGTTTAAGAGGAGAACAAGTATCCTTCTCCTTTTCTTATTCTTTTTCATTGATAGAGCTTTTGTAGATCAACTACTCTTGAAAATTCCTATTCTTGTCCTTTCTTTTTACAGATGTCAAAGCTTAAGAGTCCTTTTGATATAGAAGTCTACTTATTTTCATATGTCTTTTGTTTTTCAATAAATGTTCATCCAAAACCCAAACATTAGAACAACAAAAGATGATATAACTGATATGGATTGTAAGAACAAATATCCTAAGCATTAAAAAATGTGAAATAAAAGAATTAAGATCATAATAGACTTTGATAGATGTGTAAGTTTAAAAACGTCTAATGTTATTTATTTATCCAAGATGATAAAGGTGAGTTTGGATGTATAAAATATATTGGATGTATGAAACGTCTTTGGACATATCTGATGAAAGGTGCTTTTTCATTGACATACCCCTATCATCAATGCTTACACATGCAATATTAGTCATCTCAAATTATAATATATTTTATGATCATTAAAACCATAAATTTTTTAAGAGTCTGACATTCATTCACGTCTTTAGTTCTAACAAAAAGAAACTAGTACAAACTTGCTTGTTGTTGCATGTCCAATCATAAAAAGGGGAGAATGATAAATTTTTTTATGTTTTGGTAATCCTCATCCAAATCAATCCCTGCACCTTTAGACTTTCCATGTAAATCCATTCAAGATAATTGATTCACTTTCATTTTGAGGTGCAAAAAGAAAGTTTATTTAGTATCCATTTACCTTTTGAATCCTTTACATATCGAGGACCACATGTGTCACCTATGTTCATGTGCAACAAATACGTGATATGAATTGAGGGTGAGGTTGCTAATGGTGACCCTTACAAAAAGGCTTGAATTCATTGCAGTGCAAGGAATTAGGGTTCATGAGAGGAAAAAAAAAAGGTAATAATGTATAAGGAACATGAGGGGTGAACACAAAGCAAAGGAAAAACAAAAGGATGAGAGAAGTGATAAGGCAAGGCTAGGGATTTGATTTCATCATAAAACTATTTACATTTGTTGAAAAATAATTAATGTAAAAATAATTTTTTACGTTAGTTATAATTTTAACCCATCTATTAAGTCATTTTTAGATCGATTGTATTATAACTAACATAAAAGGATTGTTTCTATTTTTAAAAATACCACCACATTATTTTATCTTTACTATAAAATAATTCGATCTAAAATCATATTGTAAAATTCAAATTACATAATAGTACAACTAAAGGGCAAAGAGATTTCAAGTAAATAAAAGTTTAAGCAATTTTGAAGATCAAGACTAATTCTACATGGGTGATTTTATTTTACACATAAACATCCATAATCTTGAAGGGATCATACCAAACTCACAAAAAATGAAATTACTATATGTGTCCTTTCAAGAACACTAAAGCTTAACAAATATCCTTGACAATGGATGACTCATGCACTTTACAAATAGCTTCTAAGGGAATGTTTTTAGACACATTAATCCCTTTCCATTCAATCATATCAATTTCTTTTGTAGTAGGTCGTTTCCACTAGGACAAGCCCTATTTTCTAATCCAAATGGAAGTAACTTGTTCACTTCCCCTTCTTTCTCAAACCTCTCAAGCTTAAAGTGTGTAGGATCACTCCATAACTTAGAATCTCTATGAATAGACCAAGCATTCACTAATAACATTGTGTTTTGTGGGATATTATATTCTCCTACGGTGCAATTTTCTAAAGACAAATGGGGTACCAACAATGGAGAAGTAGAATGCAATCGAAGTATCTCATAAACAATACTTAGAAGGTAAGGGAGTTTTGGAATGTCAGGTTCATCTACTAGGTAATTTTGTCCTATATAAGTGTCTAATTTTTTTTTCCTTTCATAATATTTCTAAATTATTTAATAAATTAGTCATTTCCCATTTTAAAGTTACAACTAATGTGTCTATTCTTGCAAGTAACATAACCTACATAGTCCAACAAGAGAAATATCAAAACAACAAATAAGGAAAATAACCCCCTATATGAAAAAATTAAATGTTGCATTATTTTGTAGTTGGTAGTTTACACTCTAAGGAAAGTGACGATTTATTCATCATTTATATGTGCTTTTTAAGCTACTTTGTATACCATAACCTCTACATAAAGGGGTTGAAAATGCACATTTCGTAAACTACATAATATGATTAATTTAATTTAAGAACCTTTAATGACAAGTGATAAAGAAATGAAAAAATAGCTTGTACATCTAATTGCAAACACTACTAAATCATGATTGTGCAATCAATTACAAGAGTTAAAAGAACTTAAAATCATCAATTCAAGATAATGTAATAAATTATAATTCGATTTAATCGATTACATTTTGCCTTGAAAAGTTATATTTTAGATTACATTGATGTAATCGATTACACAATGAGAGCAATCAATTACATTATCAATCCTATTGTTTTATTGAGAGAAAAAGGATCAATTACACAGTTTAGAATCCATAACTAAACTATGTCATATGTTATGTAATCTATCAAATTAGTTTTGAAATCAATTTTTTTTTTATAAAAAGACTTTTCTCTCAAACCCTAAATATAGAAAATGAAATTCAATTTTAAAATACACAAAAAAAAAAAAAGAAACTCTTCCATATCAAAGTTTACTTTCAAATTCATAATTATCTTTCTATTTTCAAAGAAAGAGATCAAAATGAAAGAAGAATTGATTGCATTCAAAGATTTGTCAAAATAATAAAGTCAAGATTCATATAAGTCTGTAAGATCAAATTCAATTGGGATATTCTACACTTCTAAGGTGTATTATAATTCATCAACTTTCTTTTTATATTGTTTTAATCTAAGAGGGGTTCTCTTCTTATTACTTTTGTTATAGGTTTCAAGAAAATGGTATATAAAAATTATGTATGCGTAGTGTTTATATTACAAATTTCTATAGTGAAATAATGGTTTGACTAGGGTTGTCAAACTAACATTAGATGTAAGCATGAGTTTTGACTGAATCAATATGAACGTTTTTGTTCATCGTACTATCTCTCTTAAATTGTTCTTGGTTCATTAAACAAAAAATTTAATAATATCATTTTTGTTTTTCTATGTAAAGAAAAAATAAACATAATTAGGAAAAGTCTTTCCTTGTATTAGAAGTTTAAATTCTTGATTTTTTTTCTTTTAAAAAAGAAAAAATCTATTCACCCCCTTTAGATTTTTCAGTCATATTGTACAATGTAAAATTATTTTTTATGTTAGTTATAATTTTAACCAATCTATTAAGTCATTTTTGGATCAATTATATTATAACCAACAATTGATCTAAAATCATATCGTAAAATTCAAATTATGTAGTAGTACAATTAAAGGGAAAATGGTTTTTTGATAAATAAAAGTTTAAGCACTTTTGAAGATTAAGACTAATTCTACTTATTTTAACACAAATGTTATTCATTTTATTTTACATATAAACTTCCATAATTTCAAGAACATTATACTATGTGTTCTTTTTTTTATTTATGAATCAAGGCATAAACACGTCACCTTAGGATCACTAATCCCAACTAGGTTAGCACCAATGGTACTAAACATCCTATGCAAAATACCTAGTACTTTATTGATAAAAGAAAAATAAGAGAAAATTACAATAACTCAACATTTAAGGGGACTATACCAAACTCACAAAAAAACGAAATTACTATATATGTGATTTCAATAACACTAGAGCTTAAAAACCATCCTTGATTGTTAATGAGTCATGCACTTTACATAAAGCTTCTAAGGGAATTTTTTTGGATACACTAATCCCTTTCCATTCAGTCATATCAATTTCTTCTGTAGTAGGTCGTTTCCACTCAAAACATTGAATTAGTAAGGCCAAAGTTAAGCTTACTGTGCGTTGAGCTAAGTTTTCTCCAGGACAAGCCCTTCTTCCTAATCCAAATGGAAGTAACTTGTTCACTTCTCCTTCTTTCTCAAACCTCTCAGGCTTAAAGTGTGTAGGATCACTCCACAACTTAGGATCTCTATGAATAGACCAAGCATTCACTAACAACATAGTGTTTTGTGGGATATTATATTCTCCTATGGTGCAATTTTCAGAATTCAAATGGGGTACCAACAATGGAGAAGCAGGATGCAAACGAAGTATCTCATAAACAATATTTTGAAGGTAAGGGAGTTTTGGAATGTCAGGTTCATCTACTAGGTGATTTTGTCCTATATAAATGTCTAATTCTTTTTTTGCCCTTCTTAATATTTCTGGATTATTCAATAAATTAGTCATTCCCCATTCTAAAGTTACAGCTGATGTGTCTGTTCCTGCAAGTAGCATAACCTGTATAGTCCAACAAAGAAAATATCAAAACAACAAATAAGGGAAATAACCCCCTATATGTAAAAATTAAATGTTGCATTATTTATTTAACTGGTAGTTTACACTCTAAAAAAAGTGATGGTTTATTCACTATCTATATGCACTTTTTAAGCTACTTTGTATACCATAACCTCTATAAAGAGGTTGAAAATGCATATTTTGTAAACTACATAATATGGTTAATTTAATTTAAGAACCTTTAATGACAAGTGATAAAGAAACACAAAAATAGCTTGTACATCTAATTGCAAGTACTACTAAATCATAATTTAAATAAGAGTCTATTATCTTTTTAGACTCTAAATTTTGTATAATTTTTTTTTATCACTAAACTTTTTTTATTAGAGTTAGTTCCTTAATAGTTTTGATCCTTATTTTTAGTTTCTCAAAATTAAAAGAATCTAATAATAAGGAGACTAGAAATAAAAAAGAATAAAACTTAAGGAGCGTTAACTAATAAAAACAAATAGGGACTAAAACTAAATTCTTTATAAAAAAAATAATTACAAAAGAATTTTATAAAATAGGAAATAAATTTCAACATAATATCTTATATTTAGGGATGAAAGGGGTAAGTGTATATATATTTTAGTTTAATCTAAAAAAATAATTTAATTTGTCAATCTTTTTAGACTTATTTTAAAAGAAACACAAGTTTTTCTAAAAGTAAGTTTACTTACATAGTAAATTACTGAATTATTTAAAATTTTTAAGTAGATTCTTAAATTATTTTTTTAAAACTGGGTCCTTAAATTAAAAATGTAAATTTCTAAAACACCACAAAATAATGAGTTATAATGAGATTTGAAAATCATAAGAAGTCAATTTAAAAAAAATTAGATGATGAAAGACCCAATTAAAAAAAAAATGAAGACTTAATATAAATTCTCAAATGAATCCGGAAACTACTGAATAATTTAAGCCAAAAAAATATATACCAAAAACAATAATGAATTACCATAGCAAGTCCTTTGATTATTTGATCCGTGTAGTATTCAGGTTGTGATCTTTGTTGAGTTAGGAGATAGTCTATCATAGTGTTGGCACGATGCTTCCTATTACGATGTTCATCAATGAGTCCTTGTAAGAATGCATCACTTCTATCAGTAATCTTCTTTAACCTCTTCTCCAAACCACCAAAATCAAACCACCTTAAAAAAGCCGAGAAATCCCCAGGGTTGCTTGTCCCTCCTAACATCATCAACTCTTTAATAATCTCTCTAAATTGCCTTGCTTCTTCCACATCACTCACATCACAATCCTTACCATAGTACCTCTTCCCCGACACCATCCTCATTACTGTGTTAAACGTCATTTCCATAAACCTAAATTGAGAGATATTTATATAACAATTTATAAAATAACAGAGAAAAACAAAACAGAAAGAGAAATATAAAATATAATATATAAAATATTCTATTAACCAGTATTTTAAAAATACCTGTTAATAAATTAAAAAAATATTAAAGCATTGCATTAAAAATTATAGAAGAGTGTAGTATTACACTTCTTAATGAAAAACACTTTCTACTTTTTATTTCTTAACAAGCTTTTCCAAAATTTTAAAGTCGGTGTTTAACTTTTTTTTTCTATAATGGATAATAGATAATGTAATAAAAAGAAATTAAAAAAATACAATCAGATAAAATTATATATAACTACTTTATGAGACATTTGAACGAATTATAAATCTCCAAAATAATAGATAAAAATATCACAAATAAAGCCATTGCAACATCCATCAAAGTAGTTCCCCGCCCCGGAGCTACTTTACCATATTCTAAATTGAAAGGTTTCAATAAATCCCCTATAACAGTTCATCTTGGATCAGATCCAGAATTATCCTCAACAGTTTGCGTAACCATAAATACTATTTTTTATTCATTTAGATATGTTGACTTTGTATACCATTCCGCTGTAAATATAAGGATCTTATCCTATAGATCTATTGTGATTTTGAAACTTTATAATTAGAATAATGGAAATAGCAACCCGAATTGCGATCTCTATATTTGTTTATGTACAAGTTAATCACATGATAAGTTAACGTCCTATCAACTTATTATTAACATTATTACTCTGAAAATAAAAATTAAAATAAAAGAAATTAAATTTTAAATAATTAAAAAAAACTTGAAAAATAAAATTAAAAAATATCTTATAATAAGAGCACTTACATAGATTTAAGTTCCACTTTGGCGAAGCCATTGCGCGAGTCCTGAGCAAGCGTTCGCACTAGCCTCATGACCTCGTCCCTTCGGATATCCAAGAAGGTGTTTAAACGGTGCGTTGAGAGAACTTCCAGCGCCATGATGCGGCGGAGATTGCGCCAGTGGTCGCCGTAGGGGCTCGCAGCGACGGTGGTATAGTTGTAACCGATGTACTTGCCTATGATGAACTGAGGCCGGTTCGCCCAGACAATGTCGTTTTTGGTGAAGCATTCTTGCACCGCAAGAGGCGATGAAACGACAACGACGAAACGGGATCCAAGCCAGAGAGAGAAGACTGGGCCGTATTTTTCGGATACGGTGTGGAGCGTGCGGTGGAGGGGCTCTTTGAGTTGGTGAAGGTTTCCAAATATGGGGAAAGAAAATGGTCCTGGAGGGAGCTTTCTGAATCTTCTTGTTTGAAACAAGAATTTTAATGAAAGAAGAATGACACATATGAGGGATAAAGATAAAGGAGTCATGCTTAAACTTGCTGAATTTTTTTATGATATGTTTCCTACTTACTGAGTGTTAGCCAAGAAGACAGTGTATCAGTTTATATAGAAGAGAAAAGGATTAGGTGGTGAGAGTGTAAAATAATTTAATCACAAATTAGAATTAACGATAAATTTATATAAAATTATTTTAAACGTGATAACATCAATTATTCATTATTGAATGATTATTTTACACTATACTCTTTCTTTTAAAGAATTAGGCACAATGAGATAAATCGAAATTAGAGATATGGACAATATTGATATATAATCTTAACCCCTTTACACTATACTGTTTGAATCACCACGTGCTAGCTGTTGTATTCTGACTTCTCGTGCTAGCTGTTCTCTTCTGACTTCTCGTGCTAAGTCATTTGGTTACAATAACCTGCACTGTTTTAGTTACAAAATCCTAGACGAAAACGTACAAAATAGCTATCAACTAGATACCTATCTTGGAGCTTGACCACTGCCAGCACTTAACATGTCAATTTAATAACAGTTTAATATAACATTTGTAAATATAAATATGCATATTTTTAATATTAAACTTTTTTAATATATTATATTAATTCATGTGAATCAATCAATATTTAATTATTTACCAATTCACTCTCTAACTTTCCTAAATTAATCCATGATTTGGTTTTAATAACACTGATTTAAAGTCTAACACATATTTGATATCATTATTGAATTAAAAAATAATTGTTACATAACCAATGACGTATTTAACAGTTACAAAAAAATAAAATTCAAGAGACAGGTTGTCTGTGACACAATAAAAACATATAAATTGAGAAAATAATTAAGTGTTAATAAGATGCTTAAAATAATAGAATATTTAAATATTATTATTAAACTGAAATATCAATTTATATTTTATTGAGGCTGAAATATTAAATGAACCATAGTATTTAGAATTGAAAGATACAGATACGAGAAGTAATGAAGATCCAATACTATATATGGTACGGTCGATTAAAATTTTATTTCCAGTAGAAATTTTTCAAATTGTAATTCGTACAATTCGTAAGAGTTTCTAACCATTTACCTTTGGTTTAATTATATGTAAGAGTTTTTAATTTTAATATTTATAGTTTAAAATATTTAATTATAAAAAATTATTTTAGTATGTATAGTTTAAAATATTTAAGTTTAGTTTTATAGTTTTAATTTTTTAATTTTTTTAATCGAAAATCA
>JAMLFT010010652.1:0-11667 GCA_026544285.1 Pachyrhizus erosus
ATTTCTCTTTTAATTAATTATATATTTTTTAATATCAACTACTCCTATTAAAAGTATTTTATGAAAAAATATTTAATATTTTAATAACTTTATAACAATATATATATATATATTTAAAAAAATCATATAAATTGATACAGAAAGAGAGTATATAATTAAGAATGGGACCGAAGGGGGACAAATATTAACACATGAATCAACAATGATATATAATTAAAATTTATTATTTTATACGTGTCAATAATTGTCCTGACAATAACGTTCTATAAAAGTAACAATATTTGTGTATCAAGGTGGAGGTAGGATTATAGTTTGGAGGTCAAATACGTAGTATTATAATAGATGTTAAGAGAATTTTGGGAATTGAGGGAGGGCCATTGCTCCTGCAGGCCAGAAGGTGGTTCAGCCCCTATTTATTTTCGTGATTGTACACCAAAAGTTAAAAGTTATATATATTCATAATGTTTTCCTTTGTAACGAGCTTAGTTAAATTTCATAGAAAAAATTCCCCTAAGATGCAAGGGAGGAGTGGAGGATATCATGCTTGGAGTGTCATGGGCTTTATCCAAAAGCCAGGTTAATCCTAACACGTCATTAATCTGAATAGAATTCAGATTCAGATTTGGATTTAAATCTTTGTGAATGAAAAATATTTAGTACACTTCATCAAAATCTTGTGGTGACCATCCTATCATTCCCTCCAATAAAATTTCTGGCTCTTAATGTTAATTGGTTGTGTGTATTTGCTGGCCATGCAGGTATTGCTGATAGCATATATAAAATGCATGAACACCCCATGCTATCGTACATCTTGAAAGGTTGAGATCATAAAAAGAGAAGTGTAAATACACGATATAATAATGGAATAATCAAAATGAGAAAGAGAAAGAAATAAAGAGTATCAAATGAGTATTTACATTATTTAGTTATATATATCCATAATATAAATGGCACTGTATCACGTACTAGGACTGCTTGGGGTAAAGGTTATTGTACGATCTTTGTCTCAATAATTGTTTAGAAGCTATCTCCTTTGTGAGGAATGGGTCTTCAAAAATAAGTTTCATATAGAAACAGATTCCCCATTTATAATGTTCATTATTTGTTTTTGAGGGACTGGTTGGTTAGCTTAGTGGGTTTGACAGTTTATACAGAATTTATTTAAGTTTACAAAAATAATCTATGATTTATGTAATTTTTAACTTATTTTTATAATTTTTTCAGTGTAATTTATAAATATTTTTAATTTATTCGGTTTTACGTTAAATTTATGAGATAAGTTCTAATGTTATACTAAGAATATATTAATTAAATTCAATGCACCCTTGATCATTTCTTAAGTTAATTCTTGTGAGAACTTCCATTAAAAATTTTCGTTTCACGATCTGGCTTACATAATAGGCTTTTAGTTGATTTGCTGGTTTTGTAGTCTGCTCGCCTTTTCTTTCCTCGAGCAACGGATAAAAAAGAAATTCCTTCTCGCTTTTCTCTCTAACTTTTTCCTTAATACAATTAAAATCTCTTTCTTTAATATTAGTTTAATTGTATGGTTAAAATTTATTCTTTTCATGTTTTATCTTTTACTTAATAATTTTGAAATAATTAGAGATAGATATGAGATAGGCTTTATCCGAAAAGGATGGACAACTTTAGTTCGTAGTTTGTTCTTGTAGTATTATTTATGCGTGCTTTCTCTTTATAGACATTTTTTATACGATCAAAAGCTATTTGCTTCGGGTTGCGGGCACCGGAGTTTGGACTTTAGGGGGAAAAGGGAATCAAAATGCACCTTTCCTTTGGGTTAGGTTTATCTCAACGGGAGTTATTAAAGCAGTAGGTTATTTAATTGAAAAAGTTCTTGTATGAATTTATTTAATTATTTCAATGCGGAAAATAGAAAAATAAATAAACATTTATGTAATTGGTTGAGTTTGTTTTTAAAATAATTCAATAAATGTATTTGTTTTTCAATTTTTATAAATACATTTATGATGTTTAAATTAAGTTAACAATAAATTTATTTTTTATTACTCATTTTAAGAATAAGTATATTTTTAAAATTATGGCTTAGGGTTTACAAGTTTTATGAATTGTGTTGTTTTTGACAATAAATTTTTAAATAATAATCATGACTGTAATTAATATTATTTAAGGACAGTAACAAATAACAATGAGAATTACTTTGAGATCCAAGATTAATGTTGTTGAGACAAATTTTGAAAGAATAGAATATAAAGGAAGGAAGTAACCTTTTGATATCCATGGTGTTTCTTGTGGATTCAGTTTTAGAAGATTTTTATGCTCTATGGCAAGATGTGTTAATGGTTTTTATATTATGTAAGAACATCTTGGTGAAATCTAGTCATTACTTATAGAGTTCACAATAATGGATATATGTAATAATAATTTCATGGTCAAATTTGACATAGAGGATCAAAGAATGATTGTGGAAGATGAATCATGAATGATTTTTGATCCTTAACAATCCAAACATAGATGTTGAACTTCATCTCAACAATGACTAAATTTGAGAAAAGGCTAATATGGATTTGGTTTCAAAGGTTGAATGTTTATTACTATGGTGAAGGCATCTTACTAGCTCTAGCAACAATAATTGGTTGTCTTATCAAGGTCTATAATCATACATTGGATACCAAGTGAGGATGCTTTGTTAAAGATTATGTAAAGATTAATCTTAATGCCCTTGTGGTAGGTAAAGTATCACTTAATGGATTTTGGTATATAGTGTGGAGTGTGAAAGCTTGCACTATAGTGCATATACAACTATAATAACCATCTAACAAGGGAAAGCAAGAAGACTATTTCTCTTTCCATGGTTATTGGTATGCAAAATAATGGCTTGACAATAAATAAGGCAATTTTTTATGCCCAATAGGTGGAGGAATAATTCCAACAAAATATGGCAACAAAAACCCCAATCATTAGGTAACAACAACCTTTTTTTTTTTTTACCATTAATGAAACCACATTAATTCCCCTACATTCTTCTAAACAATTGCATTAAGAGTGGCTTATAGTGCAACATAGAAATATAAGTAATTAAGGTGGTAAAAAATAAACCAAAGCTAAAAAAAACATCTACATGACAAAAAGATTACCCCTAATGATAAAAGAGATTAAAACACAAAAAATTATTTCTTAGGCTACACCTTATATTTATGCAAAATTTTTATCTCAAGTGAAAAAAGAAAAGAGTTGTCCATAGGTCAATAATCATGGTATGTTAACCTTTACCTTATCAACAAATTTATTAGGGGCTCACACAAAAAGAAATGCCCCAAAAAAATAGCGAGTGTTTACGGGTATGGTCACCCTCAAACCCGAATTGACTCAAACTAATCCAAATATATTAGATTAGGTTTTTAGAGTGTTTAGCTAAAATCCAACTCAATCCATTTAAATTCGTTGATGAATAGGTTGGGTCATGGATTTTGATTTCTGAACTCGATAATCAACCTGTAAACCCATTAATAATAATTAAATATTAAAATTTTGTAGAACAACTGTTCTTCTAAATATTACTACTTTTGTCTTTTCTTTTAACAAACTTCAAGACTTTTTATGTAAACACTTTTGTAAAACAACTACTTTTGTAGAGTAGTTGAGAATATCTTTATACATAAACACTTTCTTGAAGTCAAAATTAAAGGTGTTTACCTCCAACTAGATTATATGAACTCTTTGAACCTTATTCAAATAGAAAAGAAACTACACTTTCAATATAACTAAGTAATGAAGCAAGAGGAAATGCTTTGATTTAAAGGAAAAATAACAAGATCACAAGTTTTGGTGCATATAAGTATAAACATTGAAAAAGGAAATCTTATTATTTATCATAAATATTTTCTAATATGCTGGGTAAGGCAACCTCCAAAACATACTTAAAAAATATTTCGTATAAGCATAAATCTTAAAACTCGTATTCTTAATGTAGTAACTAAATATAAGGTTAGGTGGGTAGTTAAAAGTTTTATGAAGCACACAATTTCTTTCATACTAATTGACATTCTATATCAAAGAAAATTTAAAAGCTGGTCATAGATGCCTTCATAATAAATGTTATTGATCACAAATTTATTGAGACCTTTATTGTTCCCAATTCCAAAATTGGAGTTTCATCGTACTAGAAGGAATTTCGTCCAATTAGTATATGTAGTGTCTTGTTTAAGCACCTCTTAATAAAAAATTTAGTTAACAAAATAACACCTTGATTAGATCAATTGATTAATCCTTTATCGAGCAACTTTATACCTAAAAGAGACCCATTTAATAAATCCTTAGTTGTTCAAGAGATAATATCCATATGCATAAGAAAAAACACAAAATATGTATTATAACACCTACAAGCTTTATCATAACTTGCATCTACATTTTCTTTAAACATAATTTTTTTATTAACATAAGACATCATGCAAAAGTTATTTTTAATGTAAATAATTATTACATATGAATAAAACTTATAAAACTTTACATGTTTAATACTACTTATTCACCATCTAGTGGTGTTGTACAAAACATAAGGGAAACAAAATACAAAAACATGAACTAAGGCTAGCCATGTTCTTATTGTATTCAACTCTAAGTTCCATCTACAAGTACCTTCATTTATTTCTTGAAAAATGGAAAGTTAAAGAAATGAGACATAAGGTCTTGGTGAGTGCTTCGAGGATCTTATAGGTGGGTTAGATTCTTGCACCTACCATCGTTTTTGCTTACCTATCATGACTTTACTTCCATTAAGTCTTTAGTAACTTTTCATGTTTGGGATCAAATCTACACCTTTCAATCATTAATAGCTTTCCATAGACTTCTCTTTCATTCTCACAACTGTTATGTTAATTTATTCTCATTGTTAATTTAAGAATCACTTTGCTAATAATATTTCTCTATAGTAACTATATCTTGTTGTTAACTCTTTTTCTTTGGCAAGTGCACCGATTCAATTATAGTATAGTACTTTTCAAAGTACGAATGTCGTACCCACAAGGAACAGTTTTAATTAAAATTCTTATGTTGTAACACTCTCTAAGCACAAAGAAATGAATGAAGATTTGGTTTAAATTGGAATTAGGTTTTCAAAATTACTTTATGGTCAAAAGCATATGATTGATCATAAACTTGATTTAAAAATTTCAGTTATGGGATTTGGGATTGAACGTACTCTATCTTACTCTCTTGCACTTTTGTATTTCTAATCATATACAATACTCACAATACTTATTCTTGATACCACATCCTAAATCATTCACACTGATTCCTCAAGCATGAAATTCTAAAGAAAGTTTGTCAAACACTAATCCCTCAGTTGCCTAGTAAACTAACCAACTTTAAATTCAAATGCTCTTAGGTAATTAATATATTGATATCTATTCCTAGCATTACAATATATCAAGTATTTTCGTTCAGATCTAATTCTTACACATACCTTTCAGTTATATCTAAGAATAAAAATAAGGGATCTATTGATTAGATAGAAGCCAACAGTAAGCGTAAAATAGAAATACCAAGAATAAGTAGAGAAAGAGAATTATATAACCATCACCAAAATACAATTGAGTTCGAGTATATTACTAAGGAAGAAGTTAGCCGCTCATGGTAGCCCTAATTGCTGCAAGATAGATGTTTTTCTCTCTAGATACCCTAATTTCTTTTCCCCCTTTCCTTTTTAAACTTTCTCCGTACTAACTTAAATGAATTTTTGCTTGAGTGATGTATTTTCGCTCAAGCGATCCATGTACATAAAATTGAAAAATGGCGAGATATGTCTAGCTTAAGCGAGATTCTTTACTGACAAATAACCGCTCTCTAGTCTCGCTTAAGCGAGCTATTTTAGCTTAAGTGAGATACTTTTCGCTTGGGCGAGTCTTACTTTAGTTACTCAGCATCAAAGTCTTCTTTT
The DNA here is from genome assembly GCA_026544285.1 of Pachyrhizus erosus. Classification (NCBI taxonomy): domain Eukaryota; kingdom Viridiplantae; phylum Streptophyta; class Magnoliopsida; order Fabales; family Fabaceae; genus Pachyrhizus; species Pachyrhizus erosus. The sequence continues at coordinate 5,921 of JAMLFT010010652.1, forward strand.
TGTCTATCTTCTTGCTCTTTTATCCATGCATCACTTGCTCCTCAGCTACCTAAATTTCATATAACATTGGGAATAAATGTCTTCATTTGTTTCCAGACTCAAAACATATGTTTGGATAAAAAACAATCTCAAATTAGAGAGTAATTGCTAATTTCCACATCAGTTAGGCACAAAAAACACAAGTTTTCTCACGTAAATGTATTGAATAGTGACACTTATCAACTTCCCCCAACCTAGAATCTTGCTTGTCCATAAGCAAAGTACTTGAATCAAGAAGTCAAAGTTTGCCCCTATTACAAAATGATGATCATTTTCAATTCAGACTTATGGTTCAATCATCAAAATAACTTCCATGCACAGAACAAAAAATTAAAATAGAAAGCTATGGTGCCTACAAGTCCAATCAAAGTAGAGTACAGGTGCAATCAACCTCCCATCTAAACAGCTGGAACATGGACTGAGAATTTAACTAAAGAGTTTCTCTCTTAATTTCTCACAGGTGAGTGTTTTTCTCATTTCTACTGATTTTTTGAGCAGATCAAGGTTGCCTTTCATTTTCCATCAAATCTCACACACACAGTAAACATGAATCTTGAGGTCTTCATAAGGGTTGTAATGAGGCTGGGTGTTTTAACAATATTATTTTTCTTTTTAGTAGCAAATTTCAAACAAACAAAAGGAGAATATATCTACAATTCAAATAGAACTTCATTTGTGTTGTTTGTTATCAATTCCTTGGAGTCCACCTTTCACCACTGTCCTTCTCTTCTCTATAATTCACTTTTCTACTCTTTTTTTTAGAGAAAGAGAATTATATACTTTCTTAGAGGGTAATTTACCTGACCTTCTTCCTTCCAATTATAAACAAACTACAACCAACACCAATCATTCCCCTTCATGTATTCAAATTGTACTTATTTCTCCTTCCCTATGCATGCTATAAAGGGAGGAAGAGTAGGTAAGAAGAGTGTATGTCCATGGCAGGGTAGGTTATAATGAATAATTTTTCATCTCACATGGGTTATCACTAAAAAATCATTGTCATACCATACATAGGTTAGCTATTTGGCTCTGAGTCTACAAGCATGCCTCAATCATTTCAATGTTTTATTTTGTGATGCAGAATGAAAAAAAAAAATCAGGCAACGTCAACTGACAATTATCAGTAGAACTCTAACTATTTATGAATTCACACACTCACTTGATTGTTTGGTTTAATTCCTCAATCCCTTCTCAGTCCTTGTTCTCAACCATTTATCTTGTTCAATTTTCATGCACTCATATTCCAAATCAAATTGAATCATGAATTCAACCACAATTTTTCTTTTTCAGTCTTCGCTCTGTCTTTCAATATTCTACTTAAGAACATTTGCTAAAGTCTAAATTCTTTTCAACTACCAATCAAGCAAAATTTTTAACAATTCTCAAACAAATTTTGCTCTTTCAAAAAAATTTGTGTCAACTGTCTCACATCAATGGAATATAACAAAACTCTACTAATTATGAACTAACAATAATTACTAAAAATAACAAAAGTTAAATTAAACTATTGACTTTTAACATTAACTAATTAAGCAACTAAAATTAAACTAATTAACACTTAAATTCATGCATAACAAACAAGATACTAAAATCATTTTTTTTATCATAAGAAGTGAATGAAGTGTAACTCCCCTCTTAAAATTCTGTCCAACTCCGAGTCAAACTCCTCACACTAGAATTGAGCTGGGTCCTCTATGGCCTCATTTCCAAATGGTTGTGCCCTCATCTGTGTTCCACCTGCATAGTACTCAGGGATGTTTTCAGCTCCATCTTCATTTGCTCCTACCCCCCTGAAAAATTTGGCTTGTCCCCAGGCTAGGACATATAGGTGCTAAACTCATCAGGATGTATCCACGGGTTTGGTTGTCCTTCAGGGTGGCTATGATAGAGTCCTTGGTAGATGTGCATAATATCCCTGTGATTCGAGCTTTGTTACAGATGCAAATGTTCCATTGTAGTTCGGAGGTAGGACATATGTTGCATGAGCATCGATTCCACTGAGGGGGCTGAAGACGATCCCTGCTGTTGAGAGGCTTGAGGGTCAACTACAGGAGGTTGAGAAGACTATGGTTGGGAAGTGGGAGCCTGCTGGTTTTCTTCACTGTTTATGCAATTCTGCTCTATGAATCTTTTATCAATGGTTGGTCAAATTTTTGCCATAGGGTTTACCTCTATCCCGTGAGCCTCACATAAAGTAGTGATGAGTGCAGAAAATCCCAACGACCCCTTAGCCTTCTTATTTTTCCTGTTTACCTCAAACCTGGAAAATTTGTTCATTTCATCAGAGATTATTTTTGTCACATCCACAGAGTACTCCACCTTCATGATGCAAAATAGCATATGGCATCTGGGTATGTTCAGGTCAGAGATATGACCAATGGACACTATGTTGGCTAGGAGGAAAGTCATCTAGGCCTGTGTGAGAGTCTTCATGTCCTTGTGTTGGATCCTCAATGAGTTGCCCATATGTCCCACCCGATAGGACCTATTAGGAATGCAGAGTTCTCAGGCAACCTTTGTGTCATTGAATCCATGAATTTCGGACCTCAGTCTCTGATATGTACACTGACGCCCTTCTGGCAGCTGTAATGGATTGCCTAGAAATTCATTGATGGAATCTCTATCATAGGGAATCCATTTACCCCGTACCTTGGAGCGCTTTGCATCAACACCTTCTACCCAAGCATTTGCATAAAATTCCATAACAATCTCTGAATCATATTTGGGTATAGGGCTAGCCAACTTCATCCAATTTCTCCTCTACAGGCCATTCAAGAAAAGATTGCATTCTTCAGGCATCAAATGCACTTTACGTTCTGAAATAAAGGACCAATTCTTGATTTCATTGTATCTTTCCTGGACTTCTCTGTTGCATGCAGGACTTCTGGGAGGAGGGTTAGGTGATGATGATTCAACTCTAACTCTTTTGCCTTTGTTAAAGCGGGTAAGATTTAGTCCAGCGGTAGATTTTGTGTGACCCATCTTTTACTACAAAAATAAACATCAAAAGATTGTTAAAATTTTCAGATGAAGGTAGTAATTGTAACATTTTCATCATGTGCAACATTATAATGATGACTACCAATACTCGATTAGCTACATGAAAAACTACTTCACATGATTGCTGAACAATAAAAACATATACCCACGGTTTAACATAAAATACTGAGAACCATTGGAAAAACTTCAACAAGAGGCACGTACCTTAACAATGACAATAGGTGAGCTTACAATGTGCAAAGCAAAAAGGAGTAAGAAACTGATCAATGGAGATTGATGTAATAGCGGGCAAAGCACTAACGCTCAAGCGAGACAGAGATTTAGTTCAAACAGAGAAGAGAAGAGAGTATTTTCTCTGTTCGCGCCCTTTTAAAAAGAGTTTCATTCATGTCTCGCTCAAGCGAATCACTTTCGCTTAAGCGACAAGCGATGTTCTGTGTGTTTAAGTGGATTTTCACCCAGGCGACACCCCGTTTCACCCAAGCGAAAAATGTAGAGCTTGTGTCTTTTCATTTCTACAACTCTCGCCCAAGCGAAGTCTTAGCTCGCTTAAGCGAAACGGGTCTCGGGAAAATCAAACGTTGTAGGTATTTTTCGCTTAAGCGAGAATAGTCTCGCTTAAGCGAAATTTACCCCGAGGGCAATGAAAAGTTGCAATTGTTTTTGCTCAAGCGAGATTTCAATCGCTCAAGCAAAAATTGACCCAAGAGCACTCAAAGGTCGCCATTGTTTTCGCTCAGGCAAGATTTCAACTTGCTCAAGCAAAATTTGACCCGAGAGCAATGAAAAGTTGCAATTATTTTCGCTTAGGCAAGATCTGGGCTCGCTCAAGCGAAATTTACTTCTCCCGAGGTAAAAATTTTCTCAAAACAAATTTGTTTGTCAACTTGAAACATTTGTTGTATGTCAAACTCTCACTTCTAAATGCAAGGATGTGCATGCTCATGAGTTATGCAATGATTAAATGTGCAACATGGTCCATAGAATCTATGTAGACAATAAACATATTTCTAATTCAAACGACAACAATTAAACTGAAACAAAACTACGTAATAACCTGCTAGGTTGCCTCCCAGAAAGCGCTCGTTTAACATCATATAGCTTGACGCCTGTATCAATTAAGGATCATTCAATTGAATCACTGTGATGAGCCTTTCAATCTCACCACCAAAGTAATGCTTAAGACGTTGACCATTGACCACCCAACTTCTATGTGATTCAGGGTGCTCCACTTTCATTGTTCCATATGGCCTGACTTGTTTATCCAAAAATGGGTCTAACCGTTTTGATTTCAGTTTTTCGGGGAAAATTCTCAACCTAGAATTGAATAACAATACAGATTGACCTGGTTCAGAATTTCTCTTCAAAATTTTCCTGTCATGGTAAGCCTTAACACGTTCCTTGTAAATTTTAGATGATTGATATGCATTGAGCCTCATTTCATCTAGTTCATGGAGCTGCATTTTTCGTTTGGCTTTAGAGGCCTTGAGATCAAAATTGAGAAACTTCAATGGCCAATATGCTTTGTGTTCTAATTCCACCAGAAGGTGACATGCCTTACCATAGATTAGTTGAAATGGAGAAAGAGATGTAGGGGTTTTGTATGCAGTTCGATAAGTCCATAAGGCTTCATCCAGCTTTCTTGACCAATCTCTCCTAGACGAGGCAACTGTTTTCTCTAAAATTCTCTTAATTTCTCTGTTAGAGACCTCCGCTTGCCCATTGGTCTGAGGATGGTAGGCTGTTGCTACCTTATGTCGAACCCCATAATGTTCTAGAACCTTCTGAAGCTGAACATTACAAAAATGAGACCCTCCATCACTGATTAGGGCTATAGGAGTACCAAATCGGAAAAAAATGTTTCTCTTAAGGAATCTGATCACTGTTTTAACATCAGCCTTCTGAACTGGGATTGCTTCCACCCATTTAGACACATATTCAACTGCCAATAAAATATATTCATTGGAAAATGAAGATGGCAATGGTCCTATGAAATCAATCCCCCAACAATCAAAGACTTCAACCTTTTGAATATTTTGCAATGACATTTCGTGCCTTCTAGAACTACTTCCAGTTCTTTGACAGTTGTCACAGTTTCTACTATATGCCTGCACATCCATAAACGGTGTAGGCCAGTAAAATCTAAATTGAAGAACTTTAGCAGCAGTCCTTTCTCCATTGAAATGACCTTTATATGGTGAATTATGACAGTGCCAGAGAATATTTTTGGCCTCCTCCCTTGTAACACATCGCCGCAGTAAGTTATCTGCACCAATTTTGAATAGATGAGGATCATCCCACACATACTGATTTGCATCCTTGAAGAATTTCTTCTTTTGATGCCATTCAAGATCTTCAGGTATAACCCCAGCAACTTTAAAATTGGCCATATTTACAAACCATGACCTCTCTTGAATTGCTAGCAGTTTTTCGTCTGGGAACTCATCCAATACCTCTGATTCATGTGCAGTCACCTCATCATTTGCAAGCCTAGATAGACGGTCTGCTACTTTGTTTTCACAGACTTTCTTGTCTCTTATTTCTAAATCAAACTCCTACAATAACAGTATCCATCTTATTAGTCGTGGCTTAGAATCTGATTTAGTTAACAAATACTTAATTGCAACATGGTCAGTGAAAACAATTACTTTAGACCCAATCAAATAAGATCTAAATTTCTCAAGTGCATACACTATAGCAAGTAA
>JAMLFT010010653.1:0-11667 GCA_026544285.1 Pachyrhizus erosus
ATTAAATCCTATGATTTAAAATCTTTTAATTAAACCCTTCTTAGTTTTATTGTACATTAATTTTAAATTAAATTTATTTATTATATTTAAAACTTGAATATTTGTTTATTTATAAATATGCCATTTTTTTAATTCATGTTTTTTTTTTTTTCAATCATGTAAATTTCTTTTTATTTTTTGTTTCTGTAATATTTTTTTTCTATTTTTAATTTCTCTAATATCGCCGACCTGAGCTTGATCTTACAAACGCAATTTCTTTTTTAGTGATTAGCGATCAGTCCTCTAGACATTATATTTTGCTAACATTAATAATGACTTAATGACGTCAACCCAGTACTATACTGACAAGATCGTTAACATTTTTTAATTGTTTTTTATGATAAAAATTAAAAAATACTAACACAACTAAAAAACATTGATATTAATGCAAATTCTGTATCATTACTCTCAAGAACCTGCAGACATTGGTCATATCAATCCATAAAAAACAATCACATTAGACTCTCGAAAAGGACTAATAGTCTAATTAGTTTGTCGTCTACAATGTTACTGATTAACGGGTCGCTTACTATAATTTTATTAACAAATATGAGAATTTACTATCCAATCAATCTTTTTCCATTACTTATCTCTTTTTCCATGCTATTAGCAACAAGTTACTAACAAAAAGAAAACATAGAAATGGAGTGACTACAACAAGATTATCAGTGAGAGCATATCTATTGGGAGCTGTATAGGATTCTAAGATATTTAAGAACTTATTCCTGCATAGTTTCACCATTTGAGCAATTGGCGTAGCAGTTTAATATAAGCACCGTTCTTAAGAACTGTGATACAATTATAAGATTCATTTTAAGTTTTTAAGGATTTAAGAAAACTTACTAAACTTTTAAATCTTATGTGACATTATACGATCAACCAAAATGAATCAAGTAACTCTAGTGTAGCGGCGTTTCACCATTACAATTTTATTCTCATTTTGTTTCCAACAAAGTCATAGTCAAGTTAAATATTTATCACAATGGTGACAGTTTGAGGACAACGCGGTTTTTACCCGAATGTGTCGAATCATGATCATTGGCACACTTTGTCTCCTTCGCCTTCGGCAAAGAAACAAGTGTGGTCCAAGGGCAACCCCAAGTAACATTGGTATCAAACCAACTGAATCATGTGCCAAATTAAGCTTACATAAGGCTGGCATAGTTCTCCCAATCAAATTGGCAAATAATGCAGGGGAATATTAGCCACTTTATAGTTTTCAATTAACAAGTATCCTTCATTTTCTACACCATGATTGAGGCACCAATTGGTAGGTAAAGCGTCAGTCCCACTCTAATCTGATAAAAGATGGGGAGTGGGTATAGCCTTGCCCCCACACCATCCAGTGATCATTCAAAAGCAAACCCAACATCACACAGCTTTACAATCTCCACTTTATATACCCTCTTGAAACCAAAAGACTAAACTTATCGTCAACCCCACTGTGCTCAGTCATTCTCACCCTCTTCTTTTCTTCAATCTTTTCAGTGACCAACACCAACACCAATCACATGCCATCCAATTTTCTAGAGCTACAAAACACAAAAGGGATGGTGAGGGGAAGGTTTGTGAGAAAACTAAAACTCATCCCAACCATAACCAACTTGAAGAAACAAGGCCTAGTTCTTCAAAGGAAGTTTCCAACCCCATATGATGACTACAAAGGAAACAACCACCTATCTGACCTAGTGATTGAAGATGATAATCATTTTGAGGAGGAAGAAGCCACCGTAGGGTCCGAAGAGACCACAGAAGAAAAGTTAGTGGCTACTAAGATGGCATCATGCAACAATGAATACCCATCACTCAGTGATTTTAAAGAGTTGTGTCCACCAGGGGGGAACCACTCGATCATTCTCTACACAACAAGCTTGAGAGGGATAAGGAAAACCTATCAGGACTGTAACACAATCCGTTTCTTGTTGAGGAGCTTCAAAATAATGTACCATGAGAGGGATGTGTCTCTGCACTTGGAGTTCAGAGAGGAGTTGTGGAAAATCTTGGGAGGGAAAGTGATTCCTCCCAAGCTTTTCATTAAGGGGAGGTACATTGGAGGAGCTGATGAAGTGGTGGGGTTGCATGAGATGGGGTGGCTTGGGAAGTTTCTAGAAGGGACACCAACTCGCTCTAGTGACTCTCCTTGCACTGGCTGCGCCAACTTGGGATTCGCTATTTGTTCCAACTGTTGTGGAAGTTGCAAAGTCTTCACCGGCCACAGGGACAACAACGATGAATGCTTCATTAGATGTTCTGAGTGCAACGAGAATGGCCTTGTCAAATGCCCCGTTTGCTGCTAGAGATTTATCTCACCTCTGGTGCGTTTCTTTTCATTTTTCAGTTGATATATTTTTAGTTACAAAAGCATCATTTTTATTTTTACTCTATATATATCTTGTTTTCAAAAATTTGTTAAAGAAATGGTGATAACAAATTTAATCTAGATGGTGTCACTCTTTTCTTTATAAATTTGTGAAAATAAGAGGAAAAAAAGTAAAAATAAAGTGATGTTCTTTTATAATTATTGATATCGACCGAAAATGAAGAGAAAAACGAATCAATGGTGGACATAAGTTTTATATCCTTCTTCCTGTACTATATTTTTTTCTTAGTCTGCATTTTTCTTGGCATGTAACGAATCAGTCTTGGCTATCTGGTAGAGTCCTTAGAAATGGACATTTTATGAAACTCGCACATTTAGATGTAAAAACTACAAGCTAATGTTGTGTAGGGAGTACGTAGTAAACATGCTACTCGGTTATTAATTAGTAGTGTTGTACAGTGATTGAATGGAAAAATTGATATATATGTTTTTTTTAAAAAAAATCACTATTACAAAAGGACTTTTTACATTTGGGAATTTAAATCTATTCTTTAATAATAGTTTTAAAACGAATGTGGTGACAATTTTATAAATAATTGTAACGTTTTTACATAAGTTGTTAGATAATTAATGTAAAAATATATTTTTTACATCAGTTAAAATTATTAATTAAAATTTTAACTATTGAAAAAATAAATTGTTATATATCAATTATTTAATGATTAATAAAAAATTTGTTTCTAAAAATTTTTGTATTGTATAACTTTTATGTCCTCTCTTCACTTTTAGTTCTTTCTCGAATTCTTTTTAATAATTGTTAATAAAAATAATTGTGAAATTAATAGTAATAATGATAATAATAATAATAATGACAACGACAATATTAATATAAAGATAATGTTAATGATAATTATAGCAGTGAACAACAGCAACAATAATAATAATTATAATGATGACAATGATAAAATAATAATGATAATGCAAGTAGGATAATAGTAACTAGGTGATGACAGTATTATTAATTATAATAACAATAATAATAATTGATGGTGATAATAACAGTAAATATGAACATTGATGTATCTACAAAGATAAAGACTATTTTTAAAAATAGTGAAAATGTGTTAGTTAAAGCTAAAATTAAATTTATATATTTTTTATAATTTTAACAATAAATAAAAATATTTTAAAATAAAATAATTTTAACTTTATTTTTATTAAATATATTTGTATTTAAAAGCTCACAACCATGCTTAGTAACTCCTAGAAAAATGTTGTGGAAAGTCGATAAAAGCCTAACATTCATTTGTTGGAGTTTGTTGCTAGAATAAATTTTAAACCATTAAATATAATTGAAGTATCTAAATTAATTTCAGTCACTTTAAATTTAAACGTGTGTCATTATTCTTATAGATTGCCATATTAATACTAAGCAAACAACTCATCATTATAGATACATAAGAAACAATGCGTTAGTTTAATTGAGTTTATTTTTATTTTTAATATTTTTTTTCTTATAATTTGTACATTTATATTTTAAAGACTACAAATGATATTTTTTTAGTTTTTTTATTTATATTGATTTGATTGCAATTAATTTTAAATTAAAATTTATTATTACGCTTTGCCAATAAGGTAAACTTATGAGCATTGTATAATAAACAGGACATTTTCCTAAAAGTTTATAACTTTTATTATAAATTCATAATTTGCTAAGATTTTTTATTGCACATGAAATTAATTATTAATATTTATAATTTTAGATCTTTAAATTTAGTTAGTGTTTTGTATAAATAAATTTTCTATTATATTACAAGGATATTGAAATATTGAAAATCTTTAACTTGAATATGAAAAGAAATAATATACACAGTTTGTTTATTTTTTGTTAAAATTATTTTAATATGTTGAAATAATGTTTGATATATTTATTTTTTTAAATTATATTTATTTTAGAAAGAAAACTATTGAAAAATTTAGTGTAAATTTAATTATAAATTATTTTTTTAACATATAAAAGAGATATATGCTATGATAAAATATTAATATGATTAAGATGTTAAAATTTATAATTAAAAAAATTATTTTATATAAATTTTAATACATATATATTTATTGAATAATGCTAACTTTTTTCCCTTTAATTACATATGACTTCGTACTTGTTTATGAATAAGCAGATTATCATTTCTTCTTAAATACTTCATTTCCAAAATTATGGATAGCAATCATATTCAATTTGGTATGTCACCATCAATTTTTTCCATTGCTGCATCAAATTTAACTCAATAATTATGTGTACAACCGTTACATTCCCCGAATAACAATGAAATTTAGCACATGTAAATGTAACGAATAAATATTCATATTTGATAAATTATTAAGAGACTGTTTCAACAAAATCACATCAGACTAACATATTTTTTTTAAGTATAAATTAATATATAAATTCATTGTCTTTCACCCTTTCATTAAATTTTTTTGATAACTTTAATCTATCATTCTTTAATTGACCACTTTTTTTAATTTTTCTACCCTCTTCAATTAAATTTCTTCATATTTTTTATATGTTCTTTTTCATTCACTGCCTTCAACTGAGCTTTCTCATTTTTATTTTAAAAATTTTGTTCACTTAATGTTTGTCTTGCTTATTTCACAGCACTGCACTTTGTTGATTTTAGACACTGAATTATCATTGCAAACTTTGAATAACAAGTCTTTGAGTCTTGCAATTTGTTATTGTAGAGAGGTAGACTAGACTGCATGAGTGAGTGTTGAGGGGTTCTTTTCTCATAGTATCTTGTGGAAAAAAAATTATTGCAAGTGTTCATAGAGTTTTGCAATTTTGGTGTGGAAATGTTTGGTACAAGTATAAGGCACTGGAGACTGTAGATAGTTGTATATGCAATTTATAATCTCACAAGGAAATAGGGATGACTGATGGATTGGGGCAGTGGAGGTGAGTAGCCAAATGCCACTAGAGAAGGGCTGCTATAGATAACAGATATGGAAGAAGAGTAAAAATGAAATAGATCTCTGATAAGTGTCACTATTCAGCACATTTACGTGAGAAAATTTGTCTTTTGTGCTTAACTGTTGTAGAAATTAGTAACTACTCCCTAATTTGAGATTTTTTTATCCAAACACATGTTTTGAGTCTGGAAACAAATGGAGACATTTAATCCCAATGTTATATGAATTTTAGGTAACTGAGGAGCAAGTGATGCATGGATAAAAGAGCAAGAAGATAGACAAAACGAAAACTTTGATGCTGAGAAGCTCAGCGGGACTCACCCAAGCGAAAACTATCTCGCTCAAGCTAGAATTTTTCAGAGAACATAAAAACTGTAGTGGGTATCTTGCTTAAGCGAGAATGATCCAGAGAATGATTATTTGTCAGCAGAGAATCTCGCTTAAGCTAGACACATCTCGCTTGAGCGAGATAACCTTGTTTCAGTTTTGTGTACACGGATCGCTTAAGCGAAAATACATCGCTTAAGCAAAAATTCATTAAGTTAGTTACGGAGAAAGTTTAAAAAGAAAGTGAGGGAAGAAACAAGGGGTATAAGGGGAGAAAAATATCTATCTTGCAGCAGTAAGGGCTACCATGAATGGTTAACTTCTTCCTTGGGGATTGAATGTAACATACTCGAACTCAAATGTATTTTGGTGATAGTTATGTATAATTCTCTTTCTCTACTTATTCTTGGTATTTTCGTTTTACGCTTACTGTTGGATTCTATCTAATCAATAGACTCCTTATTTTTATTCTTAGATTTAACTGGAAAGTATGTGTAAGAATTAGATCTAAAAAAAAATACTTGATACATTGTAATGTTAGGAATAGATTTCAACATATCGATTACTTAAGAGCATTTGAACTTAAAACTGGTTAGTTTACTAGGCAACTGAGGGATTAATGTTTAGCAAACTTTCTTAAGAATTTTATGCTTGAGGAATCAATGCGAATGATTTAAGATATGGTATCAAGAATAAGTATCGTGAGTATTGTATATGATTAGAAATACAAAATGCATTGCATCCTAAATTAATTTAAATATTGTGTTACATTGTATAGTACTTATGTTATTAGTCCATCTTAAAATTTGTATTTCTATATATAAATATGTAATTTAAGAAATTTTTAAAATTAAACTTAATTAACAAAGAATTAATAAAAATTTATCATATAAAATAAAATTTAAAATATATAACACCTTAGTTGCTTTACACTTTTAGTTTTATCTAATTTGTTATGTTAACAAACTTTAAAACTAAACAAATCAATATGTATTGTTGTAAAAATAATTCAATTTAAAATAAGATGTTATCTTCATTGAAAGTTATAATTAGTATTTTAATATGAAAAAAAAATAGTAACACTATTATTAGTATATTTTTTATTATTGGTTAAAATTTATAGAAAATTATAATTTTTTATTGAAATTAATTATTTATTTTACAAAAAGAAATAAGGATAATTTTATTATCATAAAAAATATAATTAACAATAGAAATATATATATATAATTTAAAGAAATCGAGACATTGCATGAGTGTAGCACCTTTAGTAGAATTGGAAAAGGAAGAAAAAACTTATATAGGCTGAGAATGTTACAACAGTAAGGGAAATTGGTATCAACCGTCCATTCTCACTGAGCCTTGAAGCAAGACTTCATTAATCACCTAAGATTACCACATAAAAGGTTGGATGAAATTCAATAAAAATTGAATTATCACGAGTAAACTAACCAACACTTATAAGATTCTTTGTAATAGAGGGAACACACAATAAATTTTTAAGGGACAGATAGACTTTGGGATTTGTACCTGTTGAGGTAATGTTCAGACCCTGGTCATTCCCAATGATGACTTGGTCAGAACCTTCAAACGGAGTATGTTGCTGAATGTTGGATGTAATGTGATGAGAAGTGTCTGAGTCAGGATACCAGGCAGCATTAGAATTGGCATCGACTCTTTGCAAACATTGCATGAGGACGAGGTGGAAGAGTAGCATTCATAGCACCACTTGATACTCCAGTTTGCACTCCAGAAAATTGACCATTAGGTGGTCAAAGAGTTGAGTGAAAGAATGGATTACCCCAAACCTTAGAAGGACTAGACATGTATGGCCATGGATATGAAAGAGGATAGATTTTACCTCTAAAGTCAACTTTGGATGCCCAAAGTGAAATTGCATCACCACCAAGCATAATAAATTAATTTCATATCTTCCAAAGCCATTACCACCAGCAACAGGAGGAACAAAATCAAATCTTTCAGTTCCTGCTCTTTCTTCCAAAAATAACAGACTATAGATGATGCTCCTCTATCCTTGTCATTGGCTATTAAGTCACTCAATATTTCAAGGTTTGTGCGCATGAGAAATCTAGTTAGAAGATCTATAATTCACAGCAAAAGACAAAATCTATATATGAAGGATAAGAGAAAGCTTTATAGTTGTAACTATAGAGATTTTAAATTTTGACAATCATCAGCGTCAATAAATTTGGAATTGGAGGTATTAGTAAAAGGGGTGAGCCATAGCAACAATTTGGAAGACCACCAAGAAACAGAATTCATTTAATAGCAGGTTAATTTACTTCCTTGCCAACAATTCATATTTTAGATACTTTATTTCCATTGTTCCTTTAGCCATTTGATGGCTTCCTCTTAACTATTTATGAGTTTACAGTAGAGTGATTACCAGGCAACATGATCCATATAGATGAATGTCAACATTGAGTTATGATCAGGCAACTCTAGGGTAAAATTATGATTAACTGAAAATTCAGCAGAGGGTGTCCAATCAATAATAAGAAATCATAATTGAGTTTGCAAAATATAAACCACAAATTTTAATGTCAAATTGAAGCTGAAGAGGATATGAGGTTATAAAAAATAAAAAATAAAATGTAGTATAAAGTCAAGGTGATGATGACCTTCAGTAACATGTTCATTAGCTATAATCACCACTTTTAAATTCTAACTACTAGTCATGTTGTCTGGTCTTTATATTGATTTAGGACACTGATGGGGTCAGTGATTCTATTTTAATAAGCCTGGTTATATCCATTTCATTATTCCACTAGTTCACTTCCTAGTTTTTCCATTAACTTTCTATTGCCAAATTTTATTAATTACTCTATTTTAAATCAAATAAGTTTAAAATCTCTAGTTAAAATTTCTAAGTCAATTAAGTACACTGCCTTTAATTGCAAATTCATTTTGTACATAAGTTAAATATTGTAAATTTTAAACCTATATCATAGTTTCAATTTAAGTTCACTTACTTTACTTGCTAATCCCTTTTCTTAAACTCCATTATGTACATAAGTTAAATATTTTAAGTTTTAACCATATATAGCATAGTTTCAATTTAACATGAAACTCGTGACAGCAAGCCATACCATACCTAGAATTATAACGTTACACAAAATTCTAGATGTTACAATTTGTTAGTAAATTATTTTGAAGTTAAAATTAGAATGTTACTGTTTGCACTTTGTCTACTATGCTAGAGTGTACTTAAAATGAAAACTAGATCATTTCTGTTCATGTATTGTAATTAGAAAATCAGCCAACTCATCTTTCAAAAAATAATACACAAAATGCCTTTCTGGAGCATCTTTCATTTGCACACAATTAAATATGTCAGAAAACCGTGAATAACTATAACTAAGTTTTCATAAATTCTTTACAGTATCCAGCACTTGTGTTGCACATTGATTGTAGCCTAAAACATATTTTTGTATAACCATGAAGTCTGAACTCAACACATTTGTAATATTATTAACAACTTTTACTCTTGTCGACCAAAATTTTGATGAACAATACTTTGCATCCTCAACAGATCAAACCAATTCTTGTTACCACAAGCAATTGGGTGAGGAAATTGGTTCAGCAACCTTTGAGTAATAGTTTTTACACACAAGTAGTTAAACTCTCAATTCAAATGTCAAAGTCTATGAAAAATAAATCATGAAATGGTATGTTAGTGGGCTCAAAACATGGCATCACTCAGATTCAAATACAAGACAAAAAACGGACAAAAATATTTTAACCATTTTATTCTCAACTCATTATCTTTTGTACATTAAAGAACAGAAGTTTCATTAATTTGTATAAGGAAAATGGGTTTAGCAAAACAGATAGAGGCAAGAGGCAAGCGTACTGTTCTCAGGAATATTGTACTCCTAAACGGGGAAGAAATGAGAAACCAAACCTTGTTGTTGCTGTTATATGCAAACTTGTGAACAAATGCAACAGATAAGCAATGGATGTGACCTCTTTCATAAAACATTTTATCATCAAAGTCCCTTATGTATGCCAGTCAACTGATTTACAAGATCTCTTTCTCCAGATTTTATCGAGATATCAACTGCACCATCTTTGTGTGGAGGTTGCAGCAGAACTGATTTCTTAAGCATTATCTTTGCCAGCTTTGTGGCCTCCTTCAGGTGGCTTCTTTGACATAGCCCAATTAAAAGAATAGAATAAATATCAGAGTCAATGGAAGACAAAGATCCCTTATTCTCAAGTGCTTCAAGCAAGTAGAATCCATCCAATATCCGGTCCTTCATATAGAGCTCTTTTAGCAAAAGGCTAGATGCCAAAGTATGCAGTCTGACATCGCCAGCAAGCATTTCCTTGAAGAGCTTCTCTGCTTCCTCCAGCTTTTTAATCCTTATCAAAGAAATCACAAGTGAACTGTAGAAATCACCATACGAAACACCATGTTCCACCATAAATTTATCAATTAACCCGTAAGCTTCTTCCACATGACCCTCAGCACAAAGGCTTTCAACCAAAGTATAAAAACAGTAACATAATTGGCATGGCAGCCAAAAGCTTTCATTCTATCCAAAATATCCAATGCTTCCATCCACTGGCCCCTTTTACAGAAATTTTGAATCACAGATGTATGTGTAACAACATTTGGACCACAATCCCCGCTTTTCTCCATTTCATCCAACAACTCCAATGCCCTTTGCATAGAGCCAGACCTACAGAAGCCGTTTAAAATAGCCGATAAAATGACCAAATTGGGCGAACATCCATATACTCTCATAACCTTAAGCACAAAGTAAGCATCCTCAGATCTACCAGCATTACAGAATCTCTCAACTAATGCCATATACGTAATAAGATCAGGACAAAGACAATTGGAAGTCATCTCCCTGGTCAACTTCTCAACGGTTTCAACGTCACCCTTCTTGCAACACAACCTTATAACCACGTTGTACATCACGGTGTCAGCATGAAGGTTGAAAGTCTCCTCCATCTTCCTCAACACCCACAAAGCCATATCAGCAAGCTGAGCTTCTTTACACAGCTTCAGCACCTCCCTAAACATGTTGACAGTGACTAAACACCCTTCAGCCTCATAAGACGCAACCACGTGACGAATAATTTGGGGATTGTGACGAATCCGAAACAAGTTGCAAGTCTTCCAGTAGTTGAAATCCTGCCCAAACGAAAAACCTGACACACAATTCAGGTTGTTTGGGACTGCAGGTGATGAGGACTTGGATGACACATTGAGAGTCCAGTTTAGGCTTAAACTTGGACAATGAATTCTCAACACTGGCATTGCTTTGGAGGAGATGGGTACAGAGGGTATCAACCATGCGCATGCGCATGCCCATGCCCATTTAATGGGTGGAGAAAGGAAGAATTTTGAGTGTGTGGAAGCGTGAGAAAAGCCGAAAATTTACAAAGTGGGGGCATTCGGAGGGATAGTGAGTGAAGACGAGGGTTACTTGAAATTAAAAAGGATTGATTCGTTGATTGATTACCCGTGACAGTGAGTGTGAGAAAGAGAATCCATTAGCCAAGGCCAAGGCTTTTCTCTTCTTCCTTTCTTCTACTCCATTGTTGCAACAACTTTTTCTCGGAGAAGGAATACTCATGTAGTCCAACAAATTTAATTGACTGTTTTGCATTAGCATTTTAAGATTATTTTTTTTAAGGTTTAATTATTTTTTTATTGAAAATAATTTTATTTTAGTATATATAATTTAAAGAGTTTATTTTAATTTTTAAAGTTGTAATCTTTTTAATTTTTATTATCTAAAATTATCTAATATTTTTATATTTAAATTTTGTAAACCTAAACAACAAAGATAAAAATAGTTAAAAATTATAATTATATAAACTAAAATATAATATTTTAAATTATAAATATTAAAATAAAAAATTATTAGAACTATAAACATAAAAAGGTAATCATTGTTTTTACAATAAAAAAGTTTTACTAAAATATTATTTTACTTTATTATATATATATATATTTTTATTTTGATATT
>JAMLFT010010654.1:0-11667 GCA_026544285.1 Pachyrhizus erosus
AAACCTCCCACTACTCTTTGCATGAAGTTAGTGGGTGTAAATGCTGTTTCTTTTTATTTTTGTTTTGAGTTTGTATGACTATATATAGCCTCAATTGCATCTTTGAATCAAGCAATACAGTAAAGTACATCAAAAAGAAAAATCCTACTATTGTGTTCAACAATATCAAAATATGACTGATAAGGTTGATTTGTTTAACAGAGAGCATGGTTTGAAATGGCCCTTGTCAGTTCTTTGTTTTCTCACATGTAGTCCTCTGTTTTATTCCTATATGTAACGTAGACGAAGCAGAACTCACGTGTCATAAGCCGAATCATGTAACTTTTCAGAATAACAATGTCTTATCATTTTATTTATTTTTAATTAATATTATTTGCTTCTATTTATTTTTAATTAATATTATTTGCTTCTAAACTGTACCCACTTCCAGCCATCCTCTGTTATCAACATTATATTTTCATTTCTGCAATCAAAAACCAAGTTTACAAGATTACAGCAGTCTTCATTTAAAAGTAAAAAATAGAAACAGGGAACTTTATAAGGAAACGAATGGTATTTACTTAAACGTAAAGAACTTCATAAACTTATAATTAGAAGCAAAAATATAAAATAAAAGATGATTTGTCGCCTTCTCAATAATAAAGGGTAACAATTAACATAATACCAATTAAATCCGCAATTCCGAACTAAATAACACAGATCTTAAAACTAAACAAAAACTCTATCATAACATTGTTTTATAAGTACACCATTATTCAAGCTTTCGAAACATTGTTCTTCGTCATCATCCTCGTAGTTAGAAATCCTTTAGCAACTTGCGAACCTGTTCCAACGTGACGAACAGCACAACGGTGAAGGGTCCCTGTCTAGAAATTGTGGGAATAAAGCCTTTGTAAAGAGCCATGGGACCCTCGGCACGTACCGTCTTGAAGGCGCAATCGAGTGCACCGGAGTACGGCGGCGCCGCCCCGGGCTCCACCTTCATGTTCATCACCCTAGTCTTAATCACGTCGACAGGGTTAGACGTGACCGCCGCCACAAACCCCGCTGCGAAACTCGCCGTTACATGGGTCCCAAGCCCATCTCGCATTACACCCTTTTCCAAAATCATCTCTTTAAACTGGTCATAAGAGGCCAGCTGTGAGGCCGTCACCAACATGGCGCGGTTGACAGTGAGAGATGAACCGCGCCATAAACTAGTGATGCCTTCATCTCTTTCCATCCTCATGATGGCATCAACCACAGATTTATAATTTCTTCGCTGGGTTGATGGAAGTCTTCCATCGGCCTGCATGCGGACCATCGCCACATCGGCGGGGTTTCCGACGGCTGCGCCAATTCCGCCGGCGATTAATCCTGCCGCTATCTTGCGAGATAGCGGCATGTTACCGCCGGGGGAGTTGGGATCGGACCATTTAGTCTTGAGCACGTCGTAGAGCCCCATCCGGGTGGTGGAGTAGAGAAGCTGGCGGAGGACGGTGGCAGAGACCCCAGAGAAAAGTGCGGCGACGCCTTCTTGTTGGACAAGTTTAACGCCGATGCCAATGGGACCCGCCTTGACCACCGGCTGCGATGGCGCATGGACGGAGCCAGGGTGGATGGCGAGTGTTGGTCGGAGATTCGAGGCTTGAGTCTCTCCCTGAAGCTGCATTCGGACCTTGATGAGATCAAGAGGGTGCGTTGAACACCCTGCTATCACAGAAGCAATGCCTCCTTCGACGAAACCTTTGACACCCATTTCGAGTTACGCGAGAAAGTTTGTTATTTTGAAAGAATCAATGGAATTAAGGAACTGGGGAGGGGTTGATAAATTTTGTTAGAGAATTTTCCAGGAAAATGAAAAATTTGAAGGAGGGAAAGAATGGAACGTATAAGGGATTAATCTAAGTAAAGGGTTTGGAGTTTGGATTCATCTCACTGGAAACCAAGAGATGGGAATGGAGACCAATGGCTATGGAACAAGAATGAGGAACATTAGGCCTTTGAGACATATGCTGAGAAGAAACGATGATTGGATACGAAAGAAGGAATATTGATCTGTGTTGCAAAGTTGGAGAAGAGAATTTATAGGTGTGTTTTGAAAGGAAGAATGAAGGATGATAGAAGCTAGAGCTTGACGCCGCAAAATCTGAAAACAAACGCATTTGTAGGGGCCACCCTGATTTTTCGATACATTCTGGACTTTTGACATTCTTATAATAGTGGTGCCTGAAGAATTTCCCATTTTTATATTATTTGAACATTGTTTAGAAGATAGTTAAAAATCGAAAGTACACATTAGTTTTGTTGTTAAAAAATATAGGAGAAGAAAAGTAGGGGTTCTTTGACTTGCCTAGAGAGTTGGAGACTTGGGCACAACAATGTTGGATTTGACCATTTTTCCCGAGTCAGAGTCGGTGACTTCGGCATTGGCTTCTCACACGCTCTCTCGTTTGAACCAGCCGCACATTGTGCATCAGTGGTTTGCGTTTCGCAAATGAAGGTAAAAAGTTCGAACCCTGTTTTATTTGACAAGTATTGTGTTAGTTCTAAGGGTAATAATATTTTAGTATCTATTTTTTAAAATGTTTAATTAATAATTATTTCTAATACATCATAACATTTATATTTTCTTTTCTTTTTTCTCATTAAGTGTCATTTAAAAGGATGGATATCCTATTATCATTTTCGTAACTTGAATGTCCTTTCAGCCGATGACAGTATATTGATTGTTGGTATGATAATATAGCTGCTAATATATTGTACGAGATTTATTGATGTAGCTTAATTTGTTTGATAAATTTATATATTATATAAAATAGATTTGTTGATTAAGATTATTTGTGTATCTGTAACTTTTTTTCTATTCTTGATTTTATATCTTATTCATTATTTTTTTTCTTTGTTATAATTGTTATGTAATATATTTAACACAACTTATTTTTCCTACTCAATTTTCTCTTTAGTTTATACATATTGAATATATAATTTATTATATACTTGTTTTTTTACAAATTTTATTATATATCCAAATCAAATTCAAACATAACCTCTTATCAAATTCAAATAGATATAGTAGATATAATTATACATTTTTTATATAATTATAGATTTATTTTAAATTTAACAAAGTAAAATATATTATAAATTAAACAATATATATTAAGGTATACTTGAACCTGAACATTAATTTTAATGTGAAATTTAATATTATTAATACTGTATTTATATATTTAAAAAATTATTAAAAAATAATCATTCCTAAATTTAGTAAATTTCACTACACATCTAAAAAAACAAAATTTTCGCCATTATCATCCATACATATTCAAAGTAACCAAATTAAAAATAAATAAACTCATGTAACATATTATTTTTTAATGTTTTTCAGTAACTATTAGGAAAATAAATTGTGATAAATTTAACTATGTATTTTTTAATTTTTTTTAACTTTTATTGCTATTAATAAATCATGTTTTTATGCTATCAATTCAAAAAATTAAAATAAATTGAATATAAATATTAACATAATTTTTATCTTTCTGCATAAAGAAGATAATTTTTTCATCAAAACTAAAAATATATAAGTTATTTTTAATTTTTAGTAAGATTATATTAGTCATTCAAACTTTAATATTGTAAATTTTTATTCTTATGAATTAAGACTATTATAATAATAATAATAATAATAATAATAATAATAATAATTTAATTAATATATATAACGTTATCTTTCTGATTTTACTTAGAATGAAAAAAATATTTAATAACGTATAAAAAGTAGTATATCATAATTAATAATAAATTCAAAAAATTAGTAACACATATAAAATAAATATAAATATAAATATTATATAATTTAAATGAGTATGTGCATCACATATGTTTAAATCTAGTATTTAATAAAAGATAAGATTAATAAAGAAATTAAAATCATACACTTGCAATACTTGAAAGACTTAATTTAAACAATTAAAACTTGAGACTAAAATTACACAATTAAGATATTTAGAAAATAAAATTATAACTAAATCTAATAAATAATATGTAACCACATTTTTTGGAAAATATATTTGTAAATATTGATTGATAGTTTACTTTTATTATTGTTAATCCAAATTTATATAGCTAGTTAGTTTTTGGTAATGGTGTTAATGAGAATTAATAGTCTTGTCTATAAATTTTTATTTTGGTTACAAGATCAAGATGTATAGCAATAAATATATGATTAAACAATTCAAAGTTTGAACATTATAATCAATTACATTGGCATATAATCTATTAAAATGTTATTGATTGAATATGGAAAATCAATTATAGTTGTCTTAATCGATTATTCTCAAGTTAATTGATTACACACACTTAAAATAAAAGTTCAAGTGTTTTAGGATTCAGTTGTAACCGATTACATTTGAATGGTAATCAGTTACATAAAAATAAATTGAATGCAATATGATATCATTTCTTTGTTTTAATCAATTAATGTCAAATTAATCAATTACAATAGCCATATTTTATTTCCAGAATCAAGAAGAACAAATTAATCGATTAAATACTTATTGTATTCAATTAAAACAATTATAAATTGAATTTTCTTATAAATTGATTCCTCTAATCTCTCAAAAATAAATTTTTATGAAAAATTACTTTCATAGGTGAAAAAGAGAGATTTTAGAAGTGATTCTATTGATTCTTAATCATCTTAAAAACAAAGTTTGATTCATGATGATGGATTAAGGTTAAGTAACTCATATGGAGCAAATCTTGAGCTAGTACTTTAGTATGATCTAACTCCAAATTAGGTGTATTTTAAACCTTTCTTTTTATTTTTTTTCTGATGTAGGTTTTAGAGAGTCTCTAAGGTTGAATGTGGTAGGTTTCCATATTGGATTACTTCTTGAAGGGTTCAAGAAAAGGATAAGTTTTGTTTTATGAATATTGTGTGTGCAAAGTGTTTGTATTTTCAATATTTCTATAATGGAAAATCTAACAAGGTTAGATCAACTATATGTAGGTCTATTAAGGATTGAACCAGTATAAATCTTTGTGCATACTTATCTCTTCTTTCATCTCTTTAAATTTTGTGCATATTATTGAAGATTTCAAAGAATTTCATTAAATCTTGTATTAACTCACACTTAAGGATTACTTTTAAAATTTCTTTTAAAATTTTTTATAAATCGATAGAATTGTATAATTTCTATAAAAAGGAAAAAAAAAGGTGAAGTTTTTCTTGTTAAAATTGAAAAGTTTCTTGAAAAAGTGTAAAAGAATTTATTTGTCCCCCTCTAGATTCATTGTTTATCCTACAATTTTCCTCGCTCTAAAATAAAATTAAAAAAAAACACTATTTTTTGTCTATGAGATTCATTTTAAAGTAAATAAATAACATTCATTTTAGGTATTTAGAAAAAAGTTTATAGGTATCACAAGTTGACATTATATTACAAATATTGATGGGTGCCACCTTGAATGGTTACTTGACATTTCATTAAACACAAACAATTCACAAGTGTCACACAAATGATAAGAACCAACAACAATATTTTTTTAACTTTTTAGGATGACAATAAAAAAAATAGATAAAGACTAAAATAAACTCACTTATTTTACATGAGCCTTAAAATATTTATTAATGTATTAATATTGCTAAAAGGGATATATCAAAAAACTATAAAATATTTTTGGACAAATTATGTCTAAAGCAAATGTAGGACAAAAAAATTTACAAAAAATATTGTTGGAATATTTTAAGCATACTAAAAGCACTTATAATTTTTCGTTGCTAATGGCAGAGAACATCACCCATTTAGGAGCCTTAAGGTCTAAGAGGGACTCAAGACACCCTAACAAGTTATTACTCAAATGTGTAAATCTTGATGTAGTAAAAAGGGAACAACACTTATTTATATTGTGGTACACTTTTATGATTAGGGTATTAGATGATTGTGGTGGTCATCCACACCATGATATGTCATGTGGTAGTGCCCCCATTGCATTGCTAATGTGCATGCTTGTGTTGCTCACATGTTAAAGAGTAGTTGCCCTTTATACCACGTGTTTCTAATATATCAAAAGTGGTATAGTTTTTAGCGTTATATGCATCCCTTTTCCATATTGTGTTACATTCTACTTGTTATAGTATAGATGTTAGGGAAATCTAATTGATAGAAGGGTTTAGGGTTTAAAATATGAGTTTTTCCATCCTAGTCCATTCAACCCACAATTTTTTATAGCAAGATATATTAACCAATGCATTTTAGGTAAGGAACAAATTAAATCCTCACAAATAATGTCAAAAGGAATAAAGATGCAAAGAGAAGAATATACAAATAATAAATCAATAATGTTAAGGAGAGAAAACATATGTTAGTGGGTCAAAAAGCTCTATCTATCAATATCTTATTTAGTGCTCATAAACTTCCCCCACTAGTAAAAGTTTATAAATAATATTTAATTTTTCCAAAAAAATGTAGTATTTAATTCTTAAACTAATTATAATCAAATCAATATAAAAGGAATATTAATAAATCATTTATAACATTTAAAATAACAATAACGAATTATAAAATATAAAAAATAATAAATTTTTTGTTTAAAAAAAATACAATTATCTCTACAAAGAAGATTATTAAAAACAAAAAGGATTTTTTGTTTAAATTGAGAAAAAAAAATCATTATCTTTACAATGAAAATTATAAAAGAAAAACAAAATATTTCATCAAATAATAAGGAAAAAAACAATTCTCAAACATTTTATATCCACAATCAAGTCTTCCAAGTAAAATAAATTATCCTAATATTAAAATATTTATACATTATAAATTTTTAAATTAAAGAAAAAATCACTTAATATATGAGGTTTAACTTTCATAGATAAAAAAATGTAATTAAAAAAATTAATTAAGAATCAATTAGATTTTTTAATAGAGAATAATTATTAACAAAGATAATAATTACTTTTTACTAATATCATGTCCTAAAGGTTATTTGGAGGGATGACAACATTGTACCATGTGACTAAAGGGACCCAAAAAATTATATATAATAAAATATGTCATTTTAATTAAATTATATGTATATGTTTTATAAAACATATGTTTATATTTTATAATAAGTTTAAATATGTTGTTGGTCATTCAAATTTAAGTCATCATTATTTTTAGTCTTCTAAATTTAAATTTATTTTTTTAGTCTTTTAATTTTAAAAATTATTTTTAGTCCATTTTAATTAATTTTTTTACGATTTGAATGTACAATTTGTGAATTTTTTTTTATATTATAGGAGGGACTAAAAAAAATCTTTTAAAATTAAGGGACTAAAAAAGATAAATTTAAATTTAAAGAATAAAATCAATAATAACCTAAATTTAAAAGATAAAAAATATTTAAATCTTTATAATACTTATATATAAAAGATTTTTATCTATTATTTCATCTTGTGTTTATAAAATGTTAAAACTGACTTTAATATAATAGTAATAAAAAATTTATAAATCATGTTATTAATTTGCTTTTAAAATAAAAAGTTAAAATATAAATCACATATTTTTAATGTTTTTTTTATCAAAATCAAATTTATAATGGTAATCCAAACATGAATCAATGAATAGAAGGTTAAAAAGATAAAATTAGAAAACTATGATGCTGATATGAGTTAAAAGACGTAACGCATTTCCTTCCAAGACTGGCAATGAATACGTAAGAAGGGACGTCTCACCTAAATTGTATCTTTGACCCGGAAAGAAGAAAAATGAAGGAATCAATTATACTTCAATTTAAATGCCCTCAAAATTGAAAACGAAACACATTTAGGAAGGGAATTGTCAATCAAAAATAAAATAACCAGTCAGGGGAAGAGGGGAAGAGGGGAAGAGGGGAAGAGGGCAAGATTCATAATTTCCTGTCCTCTAGAAATAACTAGTAATATATATATATAAACATCAATATCATTATTCATTCCATGCATCTTAAGCATAACCCCTAAAAGACACGTATCCTCATTACCAATTCCAACTGAATCACTTATTTTTATTTTTTAAAATATGAATTTCACCCCTTAAAAAAAATATCTTTCTTTATTTTGATCATTTGAAAAAAAAAATTGTTTTTTTTTTAATTTCTATTATCAAATTATTTTTTATTTTTTATTTTTGTTGTCTATTCAAAAATAATATAACAACGAATATTTACAGTTCAATAATTTATCACATTATTAAATAGTACAATAAAATAATTATGTGTAATTTTTTTGTCAAATTATATTTTTAAATTTATTATTAATTAGTTTGATATTATTAACTGTTTTGAATAAATATAAATTTAAAAAGATAGTTTATTAAAAAAAAATTACATGTAATTGTTATACCTTGAAGAGGTGAGAATTATTGGACTATTGAAATTATTATTATGATTTTAATGTTATTACTTAATAATAGAGATTAAAATAAATAAAAAATAAAAGATCAAATTTTTTTAAAAAAATCTTATTTTTCAAAAATAAAATTCATATTCAAGCTTTTTTTCTTTTGATAAGAAAATATTTAAGATTTATTTTAGATTTAATTAATTTTGATCTTGCCAAATCAATTCATTTTAAGTAAATAATATCTTCAATTGTGAATTTGTGATTCTATTCAAATCAGAGATAATTTTTAATTAGAGTTGAGCATTTAAATTTTGTACATAACCTACAACCCGCATAAATTATGGCTTATTTCATTGCCCTTTGAAAATCAAGCTCTTTAGGCCATCTTTTTTAACTCACAAGTTAAATGTGCTTATTTATAATTTTTGTAAACTTACCTGCATTTTGATTTATATGTTAATTTAAAAAATAATAATTTTTAATTAATAAAAAATATGAATTTCAATTTAAGACATTTTTAAATTTACGTATTCTATATAGTTAGATTAATGATATTTCTATTCAAATTATTTTAAAAAAATCAGGCTAAAATATATTTTTCATTCATTATATTTTCATATTTTTTTATTTTAGTCTTTTATGTTTTAAATTTTTTATTTTGATCTTTTATGTTTTTAAAGAGATTTATTTTATTAATTTTTTATTCTTTTCATCACAAAAAAGACTTAAACATATCACCTTTAAAAACATAAAAGATGAAATTAAAAATTTTAAAAATATAAAAATAAAAATAAAAAGATACCAAAATATAAAAAATAAAAATTATATTTTAGGCAATCAAATTATACAATTATTACTTTAGCGTTATTTTGCACTCGAAGCTTTTGATGAATGTAGAACCCTCAGTATGAATAGGTATTTTGCAGCTTTCTATTTTTAGATAACAGTATTTTTAAGCTTTCAGAAGCTGCAGAAGACATGCATGATTGTTTCCTTTAGGCAGCAATATACTTTGCATATATGAATAGGTTTTTCGAAAAATGAATTAAAAAGAATTTGGTTTACATTGGATGAGGATGGAGGAGACTAGAATTAAAAGCATAAACTCATAAAGGAGAAAAGCACAAAAAGATGGATTCATGAAAGGGAAAGCATGAGAGAGAGGTATGATGAGAAAAGCATGAGAGAGAGGTATGATGAGAAAAGCATGAGATAACTTACAAGTGATCCTGCCATGCCACGTGGATAGCTTAATTGCTTCACGTGGCTAAAGCTGGCCCCACATGGGTCCCACTTTGCTCTTAATTAATTTGCTCTCCATGTGCCATATAATTGGTAGGCAGGCAGTGCTTAAACTAAAACATGAACCTAGGTTTTTTTTTTTCTTTTTATTTTTTTTTACATCTCTATTTTTTTCTTTTTTATAATTATTATTTTTCATAAACATTGGTAATGATAATTATAAAAATTATTATTAGAGAAATTAAATTTATAAAATAAATTAACAACAATAGCATATGTATATTTTGATTTTTGAATAATATTAACAACTTAAACATATATATATATATATAATGAAAATCCTAAACTTAAGTTCTTAATAACATTTACATATATATTTTTTAAAAAATACTAGTATAGAGAGACTTACCTCCTCAACTTGATAGGTTAGGTAAAATGGACTAATGAGACTGGTTAGTTAAGTCACCTGTTCCATAATTATTTGTGAGTTAAATGTGAGACTTGTTGAATGTAATTCATTTTATTATTTTTATTTCTAAATTTAGTTGGACCATTTTGACATTTTATTAATTTCTAAAATTAATTATATCAACATTTACAATTTTAGAAATTTAATTGGTGATTCACTAAAAAAATAATATTAATATACCTTGTCATAATTTTTAATATATTTTTATTTTGATTTGTAATAAAAAAGATTATGTATTATTTCTTAATCTTTATCTTTAAAATATTTGGATGCTTAATTTATTATAAATTATAATTATGATGGCATATTCAACCTTCAACTTATATTGGCACTGTTAATAGCAAACCGAAATATTGTCTAATATTTGAAAGGGAAAAGCTTCCATACATCCAAAAATATTACTACTAGTAATTTCTTTGCATAATAAAAGCTGATCCAAGCGCATAGATTAATTGATATAGTTTACGTCAGTTTAAATAATGATTTGAGCTGAGTGTTTGAGAGGCGGTTGGGTTAAATATTTGGTTGAAAATTTTTGCTGCTCATGATAGCTTTTCTCAGTTCAAGCCGTATTTCCTGTAATATAATCTCATAAAAAAAGAAAAAACCTAACACAAATTTTGCATGCACTGGCACATGCACAGTGATTATGAGAGTTTAAACAAGTATAACAACATCGAATGCGTTTCTTGTAGCTAAGAAGAGTAAATTTGTCATCGGAAGTATATTATGATTTTAATGTAAACAACTAATCATGTGCTTGAAACTTTCAATTAAGGTTCTCGCTAATAACCAATGGTCCACGTGAACGTAAAGAAAATGATGAGCAATTAAATATATGAAGCTTAGAGAATGATTGTCAACAAATGTGAAAGGGCCGTTTGTTCAGTTATGTACAGCCGCCAAAGTTAGTTTATCAAGAGTTTCATCACGTTCATGTCGGTTAGTGTAAGATCCTTCTTTGGAATAATAGCTAGCCATACGCCAGAATCCAAGAAAGAACAAACAAGAAGCATAGGATCAATGGGTCAGAAGAGAAGAAAATTATAACACACACATATATATATATATATAATATTAATTAATTAATCTATATAGCTGCCCATGGATTAATTAATTAGTAAATAGGCATTTATTCAAGCTTGATAGCAAAGATAACAGGACTCCATCCATTTGATAAAAAATAAAAAGTACTTGAAAAAGAAAAAGAGATCGATGGGTGACACACCCCCACATCCAACTTTTTTTTTTCACCCAATCTTCTCTCTCTTCTCTTTTTGTCCTCTTTATCAAAACCCCAAGCAAGCCCCACATTCCACCCCTTCTCCTCGTTGCCTGTCATCTCATCCTTGTGTTTGTCTCTCCCACTTTCTGCCTTTGGATCTTCTTCTTCCCTAAGGTCTAAGCCCTTTCTTCCCCTCTCTATTATAACTATATATGCTTGTCATATATGTATTTAAAAAAAATTATGCTTGTTTTAATATGCTAATATGGTTTTATTCTTCGACTACTTTATGTATGGCAGGGTTTCGTTTGTATAATTTGGTGATCATCACTTGGAATTGAGGCTTTGTTCACTCTCATTGATATCTGTATACTCTTATTTCCA
>JAMLFT010010655.1:0-11666 GCA_026544285.1 Pachyrhizus erosus
TCTTCTACATCAACTCGCAAACATTTTTCTCGTATGCTTTTCAAGTTTAGTTTGTACATCCGATTTCTTCCCATCTCAATTCGAGCAACCAAACACCCTTGCTTGTCCGTCAAGTGTAGTAGCTTGTCCTTCAAAAATATCGAGTAACCTTTCTTTGTGAGTTGCCCCATACTCAAAATATTGGTCTTGAGGTCTGGTACGTAATAAACATCTTGGATTGACCCAATTAAGCTGTCCTTTTGTAAGTAACAAACCGTACCTTGACCTTTGACCTTCACCTTCAATGCATCTCCAAATGACACATGACCATCTTCAATCTTTTGCATCTCTTTGAATATGTACTTGTGACCGCACATATGGTTGCTTGCCCCCGAGTCGAGGTATCACAGATTGTCATTGTTGGTGTTGACTTCATTTTGAGCTATCAAGAGAAAACCTTCATTCGTTTCGTCTTCCAAGGCTAGGTTGGTTGTTTCTTCCACCATTTTATCGGTTCGACAATCTTTTGCAAAATGCCCCACTTTACCACAATTGTAACATTTTTCGGAGTTTCAATCCTTCGCACAGTGACTATATTTGTGACATTTGTAGCACTCGATGTTGGAATAATTTGATTGGCCGCCTCTTCCTCGACCGCGTCCTCTTCCACACCAATTTTGTTGGCTCGACTGTCCCTTCTCTTTACAGTACTTTTCGTGACTGTTGCCTTGACCACTGCGACCATTTTCATGACTGCCACAACCACGACCTCTACCTCAAAAATTTTGAGAATAATGTACCTTTTCAATTGAGCCGCCGTATAACTTGTTGTATTTGTTGGTTCTTCGAATCCTTCTTCGACCACCTCCCATGCATCTTGTATTTTTTCTTAAAATCTTTTCTTGTTTCTCTATTTTTATAATAGAAAGAGCAACCTATTTATAGTTATTAACATGCTTTTCAAAACTGAAAATAATAAAACCTAATTATAGCCATAAAATAACCTATTTATGGACATTAACATGTTTTTCAAAACTAAAAATAATAAAATCTAATTATAACCATAAAACAATCTATTTATAAACATTAACATGCTTTTCGAAATTAAAAATAATAAAATCCACTAATTAATATTTAATGTTTATTCAACACAAGGTCACAATTAAGTATTAGCAATTGGATAGCATAAGAGCTTTTTTCTTGGGACATGAACACCGTATGAATGTCCCCTATTCTGGGAATCATAACATTCTCCTCAGAAGGTAGATAAGCATGCTAGTGTATGAAATATATTTTGGTTGGGGAAAGCATGTGCTTCTTGGTTTAGCAAATGTATATCATGAAGGTAGGGCACAGATTATTCCAAGCTCAGATGGAGCTGGTGTCGTTGTTTCCATGAATTTCCAGACAACACATTATCAACTTTTCAACAAATTTTTCTACAAGGAAATATGAAATATCCATCTTGTACATTCCCGAGCTTGTTATGTTCATGGATCTTACGTGTGACTTGTTTTGTGGTTTTCTTTGGTCAATAAATTTACATGTAATCTACAATTTCATGTGATGAATCAGGTTCCTATTTTTATTACACGTGATATATTTTATTTTAGCTTTATGTGATAGTATATTTGATTGCATTTTTTTTTATATATCTTTGTGTATAATATCTTTATATATGTATATAATATATAAAATAAAAATTTCAGATCATTTAATTTTTATTTAAAATTTAATTTAATATAAATACTTATATCAATAATTTAAATTTAAATTTAAATTTATTTTTAAACTGATTTAGATAAGATAAATGACTATTTTGATCTTGAAAAATATTAAATACTCACAGTTTAATTCTTGAAAATTGAAAATTATCGATCCAGTTTTTAAATCTAAAAAAAATACAATATTTTAATAATATTTATTTTTAATAATATATTATTCATAATTTTTTTAAAATTTTTATTGTTCGTCAATTGATAATATGATATATTAATTAAATTATAAGAATAAATGTATATTTTTTATAAATCAACACTCGTGTCCTATACTGATTTTTATCATAAATGATATTATAAAATTTTAAGAAATATTATTTATACAATAAATTGTATGTCAGTTTATATAATAACATTTTACTTATTTTATTTTATATATATATATAATTTATTATATGTGATAATAATAAAGTGTAATAGACTAAAAAATAATACTGTATAAATTATATAAGAATTGTTGTACTTGTCATTTCTTATTTTTTTACATTATTAATATATTTTAATAAATGTTGAGAAATTCTTAAATGTTAAAGAGCTTAATTTTTATAATAATTTTATTTTTTTATAAAAATATTATTTTTTAAATAAACTCACACTTTTTCATTTTATATTATTTTATAATTCTTTTAATAACGTGGCTAAATTTGATTGGATTTAGGGTTGTTTCCATCCAAGTGTTTCTCCTGCAACTTTCTGTATTCCCCTCTCTCCCATCTACAACTCTTCACCCTTAGGCAAAAGAAAATCCCAATTTCTTTGTTCTGGAATAAACCAGAAAAATCAAAAAGAAAAAAGGGTAAGTGCAAGCATTGTTTTCGTAGACATGAATCCTAGTTGCTGTCTTACATGTTTGGTTTCTGTCTGACATATCATTCATCTTCTCATCTGTTAGGCATAGTTTATGTGGATTGAAATTTGTATCTTGTGTATATTATTATTTAGAGATGCCTTTTTGTTGTTTCAGTGAGATGTGGTTTTAATTTTAATAATTTCATTTGCAGGATTCACCTTTTCTCAATTGGTGGAATCCATTAATTCTAAATTCATTGTGGTTAGAGTTGTATAGGAATTAGGAACAGAGCAGAACACAAGTACACTTTTCCATTCTCTCTTGGAAGTACAAGTAATGCTCATGAAGTCGCTCTCACTGCCTTCTCATGCCTTCTCAAGGTGCTTGTTGTTTTAATTCTCAATTAAGTTTTTGGCTACCCTTTTTTTCTTTCTCTTTGTATACTTCATCTCAAAATTTCTGTTATTAGTAGTGTTGTTCTTGCAAGTGAAATTGGAACAAATCCAAGTTCAGTTCCCTTCAAGTCTTCAAATTTTCTCCACTGTTCCTCCAAGCCTCAAAATTTAAGCAGATTTTTGTGTATGAGCACTCAAAACAGTGGGTTTAGAGAAAACTCTGGTGAAGTTAGTCCTGGAGATGCAGTGATAATCGTGGATCATGGGTCGCGTCGCAAGGAGTCCAATCTCATGCTTAGTAAGCTAAGCCATCCATCTGTTACAGTCTCTTAGTTTGTTTCTCGTGTATTACCACTGTTATTGTATTAACTTGATACATGGAAAGTTTCTAAAATTGAATATGTGCTGGGGTATTCTTCAATTACGTTGTCTTGTTTTGAATGTCAGATGAGTTTGTGGAGATGTTTAAGTGTAAAACTGGGTATGAGATTGTGGAGCCTGCTCATATGGTAATTTTCTGTAATCTGTTGAGTTTTTCATCATTTCAAGCATAGAAAGATCACATGAAGCTAAAACATGAAATCTGAATGATGGTAGATAGATACTTGAGCTACTATAGCCTGTAGGCTTCTTGTCAATTGTCATCTCTTAAGGCTTCCGTGGTCTTGAAAAGCACTTTCAAGCATGTGAGCTAGTCTAGCATTGCTTTAAAATTGTCAGCGTTTTCCTTGTGCTGTTTGGCATGCAGTCATGCTTTGCATTCATGCAGAAATAGAATTGAGCTTCTTGCCCTTTCTTTCACTGTCTGACATGGAATCTAGGTTTAGCTGGTACCTGTTAGAACTTAGAAATAATAATAATAATAACACAATTTTCTTTGTGCATCTAAGCATGTCTTTGCCTTCTCATTTCACGACAAAATTGTAGCTATGGAGCAAATTCTATATGCTTCATAGAATCGTAATTGGATTATACATTTGCAGGAATTAGCAGAACCATCAATAAGAGATGCTTTTCAATCTTGCGTTCGACGAGGTGCCCATCGCATTATTATTAGTCCTTTTTTTCTCTCTCCTGGAAGACATTGGAGTCAGGTAGGTCTGCATAGAAACCTTTCCTACTTTTCTATAAAATTTTCAAAATGGTCCTTTGATTTGATGAAGATAGAAAATAGGCAAAAACAACTTAAACTCCACTATTATGCAGGATATTCCTTCCTTAAGTGCAGAGGCAGCGAAGGAACACCCAGATGTGTCATACGTTGTAACTGCACCCCTTGGACTACACGAACTACTTGTGGTATGAATTCTCTTACATTTGTTTGAATAAATATTCACTGCAAGCTGTTCCATTTCCAAATGTCAAGTTTGATCGAATTTTGGTTGTGGTAAACTTTGATTAGACTTATTATTCCTTAAATGTCACGAGTCCAAATTTTTTATTTCAAATAACCTTTTACAAACCTATTGGAGTGTATTTAATGGTAAGAAGGTTCAATCTTGTGTAATCTTGACTTGATCGTACCGAGGCATAGATTCAAATCCCTTTGGTTTTAGGTTACTTCTTTAAGATTAAGGGTCTGTTTGGGTAAATTTATTTAGAAACATTTTTAGAAAAAGAAAATAAGAAAAAATTGATATGAGCTTATTCATAAACTAAAATTAGTTTATGCATAAGTTAAAACTTATCTTTTGGAAAAGATATATGAGAGAAATTTAACAAATTAGTTTATGCATAAATTAATTTTAATTTATGAAAAATCTCATTTCATTTTTTCCTTTTTATTATTATTTTTAGAAGTGTTTATTGATAAGCTTATCCAAATAGGTCCTAATTTAACCTATGCCAAGTGCTCTATAGGCACCTGGTTTGTTTATACAGGGAGTTAAGCTTGGTGGGACTTCTCTCAAGGGATAACCTATGACTATAATCCTTTGGCAGATTTCAAATAGGATATGACTGACTACACTAGTTGAATGGGGATCTTAACTAATCTGCCTCAGAGTATCCTTACCATGTTGTGGCTATAGCAATGGTTCATATAGTTCTGCTCTCACAACTATAAACTGTTCACATGCTGCTTGTCCTCTATGGCCATCTCTCCTTTTCCTCAGTGTAAAGAACTGCATGTGAAAGTGTGTTCGTGTTGGGGAGGGGGGGTTACGACACTAAAATACCAAATAGTGGATTTGTTTTGCATTATGATTATATATATATATATATATGTCATTTTGAACTTTAACCATCTTGTGCTGCAGGATGTTGTGAGTGATAGAATCAAGCATTGCTTAAAGCATGTGGCTGGAGATGCAGATGAGTGTTCAGTTTGTGCTGGGACTGGAAAATGCAGGCTCTATTAATTTGTTAAATTAGATTGTTTTGCATACTGGTAGATGAGGCTGTAAGTCAGGAATATATAAATTGAGTTGCAACTGTTATGATGCTGTGACTTCAGGTTGTAGATGGATTATCGTGGATCAAATTTTACCGTTTCAGGAGCCAATGCAATTGGGAAGATTTAGAGTGTCCAATTTCGCCAATGACACAGGAAATTGTTTGTTCAATGAGTGCTCAAGCACATTCTTCTCCAGTATGCCATGCTTCCCAAATGTGGTCGAGTTGAATTTGCTTTATAAATAGTTCGATAAAATAGTCTTCAAGGGCAAACTATCGTCTATGCATATCAAGTTGTAATGTTATATTGTATTTATTCTGATACACTTGAAACTTAGTTTCTTGTTTGGTCTGTAGTGATTTCTTCGAGGAACTTATATATGTTTCTTCCTCCTGGTTGTATCAGTGTTTAACATTTTTAGTAAAGGTTTCCCTTAGCCAGTTCCAAATCATGAAAAGAAACTACTCGGCTTTCTCTCTATTTTTTTGTGATTTATGCCAAAATAAATAAATAAATAATATAATAAAACAAATTTTTTAGGTGTATATATATGATGTTTATTTTAATATTATTTATAATATATATTTTTCAATATAATATATTAATAACAAATCTCGCAAATATTGTTTTTACACAAATACATGTTTTTTAAATTTATACTGTTTTGATATATTTAATTTATATTAACTTTGCCTAAAATAAATAAATACAATTTATATTAACCTTACTGTTGGTAAATTGGGGCAACACGATTTGTCAATGATTAAATTTTAAGTGAGTTTAGCTAGGATGGGATTCAACAACGTTGAAGGTTTACATCCAATTGTAATTAGACTTAACTCATACTCATTTTCTTCTTGTGGCTTACCTATACCTAATTTTCAATCTCTCTCCCACATAATAATAATAAACTTTTTTAATAAAACTTTCACTGATTTTCAAATTTAAAAAGCTAAACAAGAAAAAATGTTTATTACAAATTATTATGTTGGGGAGATATTAGAAATTGGGTAAATAATCAATCAACGGGAGGTATAAAGAGGGTATACGTGGAAGTTAAAATGTATAGTAATTTTTTTTTCATAATTAGTAAAATTTATAATAATTTTTAATATTTTTTAAAAATATTTATTATAATTTTTTATTAATCGACTATTTACGTTTACAGTACATAAAAATTAAGTTTCTAGAAAATATAGTAAAGTATATTAATAATTTTTTAACAAGTAATCAGTGCAAGTGAACATTTTGTGAATTTTGATTGTGATGAAGAAAGTTAATTAGATGGTAAATAAACGAGAGTGTATGAGAGTCCATGAGCATGAGTATGAGTAAGAGTGAGAGGAGGGAAGAGTGAAAGAAAATGAAGGGTCAAACACACGCTACAAAGTTTGTTAATCTTTACAGATTCTGCGTTCCCTCTTCTTCAATCTCTCGGTTCAACCACTTCACTCTCGCTGCCAGTACCTTTCTTCTTCTTCTTCTTCTTCTCTCTTTAATTTCTCTCTTTGTTTTTCTTATCAATTTCTTGTTTTAATTTTTGATCAGATTACAACAAATTGAAATTCGCTTCCTTAAGAGCTCTACTGAAGGCGAAGAACCTCCAACTCTCACTCTCCCATCGAGCTGCTGCTAATTACCTACGTAATTCCTACTTTTCTGGTAAATTAACCGATTCTATTGTTTTTTTCTTTTTTAATTTTTTTTTTCACTCTCTTGCTCCCACCGTCAATATTCAACTGCCAAAATTTTATTACTTCTCATTAACTTGTTTGGGCCAATCACTCTTTAATTTTTAGAGTTTGATTTTCGCCCACTTAACATCCAATCACAACCCCCCATCCCATGTATGGAAAATTTGTTGACTTTTAAAATAGAGTTTAAAATCTATGCATACGCTGCTATTTCTTATTCGTTGATAGGGTACAACCTTTTAAGCTCTTTCCTATATAGTTAGGTAGAGTGTAATGTTTTGGACAGTGTAAAAGTTTTTACACATCAGAAATCATGTTAAAGATGAATTTTAGGGTATTTATTATAAAATTTAATAAAATTATCATATATGGTCATTTTTTAGTGGTTGACTGTATCTTTATGTTGTCACTGCATGCATTATTTACTCTAATTTTATTTTTCTATCAATGCAGTACTGCACTACCTAGTAGCTCCAACTGCAAAGTCTAAGAAAATGTAGGATTGCTTATACATAAGTTTTGGTAGAGCTAATATTGATTATTGAATATAATTCATGATTTTCTGCTAGGAATTTGCAAGTTTAGGAGAGACACTATTGAATAGGAATTGTACAATGCAAAACAGTGCTTTGTTCCATTAGTGTGAGCCTAGAGATGAAGTTTTCTTGGCCTATTATTAGGCTTTTAAATTTTATACGAGCTTGGCTTTGCACCATTTCAATTTGGCTATGGCAGGGTTGTTGCTTTAGGCAGACATGTAGGCATGTGATGGTTTTAATTTGACAAGTTTCTTGTGTCTAGCAATGTAGCATGGTGCTAGAAATGCCGGGATATTAAAAGTTAGTTTTATTTGATTTTAAGTGATACCCAAAGGAAATGTGCTAGACTTGAAAATTGGCATATCCCTTTTGATTTTCTGAGAGTATTATCAATTTTTATTTCGCATGATGGGGTTCTTCGTGCATGTTCCAGGCAGTTACATGTGCAGTGGAAGCATTTTAGGTGTGTCAATTGCATCTGTGCCAATTATAGCTCATGCCATGGATGGTGAGCTGCATATCTGATTGGTATTATGTACTGTAGCTTTTCTGTTTATTTTCTTAGCAGCTGTCCTCAGTGCCTTCCTTTTCTTTAGTTAACAAGAGTGTTTTATTTGCAACAAGTAGCTGGGGATGCATTGGTGGATGATCATGAATCACAGGACCTTTCAGAGGAGGAAGAAAATGTGCATCACTTGTGGAGATTGGCTAGGAAATTTTGGCTGCCTGTTTTTTTCTTTCTTACGGTGTTGTCAAACTTGGATGACTCGATTACCAAATTATTCATTAAACTTACTTTATTCCTCCTCAGTACAAAGCCCAACCCTTTCTCTGTCTATGTATTTGTTGATCAGGTCAGATACTGCATTAATAATTTGACACTGTAAACTACACAATGTACTTGAATTATCTTTGTTGGCTTTTTTTGCCCCCCCAAATTCCAACCACCTTAAGATTTTTCTACTAGTTTTTTTAAGTTTTCAACATATTTCGTTGGTTAGCTCTTGAGTTTTTGTTATGTGAAAAAATGATTTTTATTAGAATTTTTGTGACCTTATTCTTAACCTAATGTCTCCTATTTTGAATAACTATATATGTTTTTGAACATTGATAGTGTCTGTGTGATTTTATTCTACTTGACAATGTGTTGATTATAAATTTCTTATGTGCAGTTGTGCCAACAATCTATGCGCCAAGAAACTCTATTTTTTAAAGTAAAGGTGCATGGCTATCTCATATATTTGGTTATGTTTCTAGCATGGAAAGCTAATAAACTCTTTCAGTTTCCCCCTCTTATTCTAATATCATTCAATGATAAACTGGCTGAATAATTGAATTTCCTTTGCGGTTCCTGTGGCATTTAATCATATATTGTCTAGAAACCAGCATTTTTTCTTATCTGCAGCCTTTTGAAAGCAAATTGGGGAACCTATAATTAGCAATTTCCATCAAACTAACTTGCATGTTCAATGATACTAAAATCAGATATTCAGATGTTATAATGTATGCATTGATATAGTTGATACTTTTACTCTGAATTTGTAGTGTTTATTAACATCAAAATTCAGGACAGTTAAGATCTTATTCATGCTGAGTTTCACTGATCCCGATAACTTGGAACACTATTCCTGGGTGACTATTGCCTCTGACATCTGGTGATCCTTTTATCTGCAGTCACTGTACGCCAGGAAAGTTGAAGTGCAGGACTATAAGCTTCTTTGCTTGGCTAACGTTGAACTAAGAGATCGAAAGTTCACTTTGGTTGGAATTCTCGGTAGTTGGTGGACTTTGCCGCATTTACCATTTTGGGAAGCATTCTCTTTTGTCAGAAATAGAATTGGAAGCATCTTGGTAAAAACAAGTTAACAAGGTAGCCTGCTAATTTAAAATTAGCACTCTTTCTATCTTGCCCCTTTCCCAAGTCTTCTATTGTGATCAAGTTTATCATTCTAATCTCAGGGAGTTTGGCCTCTGTTGGTTTTGTTCCTTTTGGAGCTTCAACAAAATCATGTCATTCATTGAAGAAAAAGAGGGGCAGAGAGAGAAGATGAATGATGAACCAGATAGGACTGATTATTACTTCCAATTAAGTAGCCTGTCAAATACTAACTGCCTAGGCTATAAGGTCATCCCTCATTAGTTTGATGCGTCTCACATGCAAAAAATCATATCTTTGTAAGAGTGCAACATGTCAACGTTCAGTTACAGTCCCTATTCTTCCTCAGCCACTCTTAATATTTTAAAGTAATTAATTTTGAAGATTTAGTCTGTTTGAAATTATGTAGTTTAACGAAACTAAGAAAGTGTTGTTTTTTTTATAAAAAATTATTATTGTCTTTAATGTATACTTAGTAGAATAAAGAAAGTATTGACTGAAGAAGGGAATGATATGATGACTGGATTTATATTATATCAATTAAAATTATTTAATGACTTTCTTTTATCCTTGTCCATAATCTTACAGGGAGTTACTTTAAGGTAAGTGTTAGAGTATTTTTAGACCATTTGTTAAGTATTTGAAGATAAAAATTAAATAAAATAAGTGTACTTTATAGTGTTCTAAATGTTTTTACCTTTAATTGTTTAGTAAATACTTTCAGACATTATTAGTGGAATTTTATTTTAAAAGACGAAGTATTGGTCAAAGTGTCGGCAAC
The DNA here is from genome assembly GCA_026544285.1 of Pachyrhizus erosus. NCBI lineage: Eukaryota > Viridiplantae > Streptophyta > Magnoliopsida > Fabales > Fabaceae > Pachyrhizus > Pachyrhizus erosus. The sequence goes on from JAMLFT010010655.1 coordinate 10,228, forward strand.
AGTTGCACTTCAGAAAATGAAAACGTACCTAAACTTGACTTCCTGAAGATGCCATAATGGTCTAAAGGCTTAGATCTTTAAGTACGTATAAGACAATTCGGTTTATTTCCTGCCCAACCTGTTCCCGTGTCTGATGAAATATAGATCCAAGTTCATTAAGATATTTAGGGTTTGGTTTGATTTGGATTGAATTTTTTTAGCAATTATTATTTATATTTTTTAATTTTACTAATATATATTTTTTATTTTTTATTTTGAAAATATTAAAACTTTAATATATTTTGAAAAAAAATAAATTTTAAAAATGTTAAAATTTTAATATTTTTTTAAAATATTTTTTTGAAAGTTAATTTTTTTAAAAAAATAAAAAAGGTACTAATTATCTTTAAGTTGTTTTATATTTATTATATTTTGATAAAATTTTTTATTTATTAAAAAACTCTAGAAAAAAATAAAATTATTAAATTATAATGACGACAATTCTTTTAAGTGAAATAATCAAATCTTGTCTTTATTTGTCGGAGAGGTTAATTCGTCATTTTTAATTTGACAATGAAGTTGATCCTTCAATTGAGAAGTAAAATTTTGACAATTATGAGAACTCAACCAAATGTCTAGGTTCTCTATGACTATAATGCAAATAATACAAATGTTGTTTCCATAAAGAAAATTGATGTCCCCTTTTTTTTTCTTCTGAAAAATGATTTTCGTAAAATGCTTTCTGCAATGTTAAAATTTTAATATTTTCAAAAACTATTTTTCAAAATATGTTAAAATTTTAACACATCAAAAAAATGTTTTTAAGAATATGTTAGAGTTTTAACAATTCTAGAAAGTACTTGCCAAAATGTGTTGAAATTTTAACACATTTTGAAAATTAATTTTTAAAAAAGAAAATATTTGATTGTTGTGATAGATGAAATTTATAAATTTAATCCAACAAATTATATTTGAATGTTCAAGAACAATACACACATTTACTTGATATTTTTAAGTAGTCAAGTGATCATGAACTAACTCTTAGTCTTTATCATTCATGTATAATTTTCATTCAAACTTATAGTTTTTATTTCTTAAAATAACTAGAGTTGACAAACAGTTATTTGACCCATATCAACCAAAATTTCTTATGGTGTACAAATTTATTAGCTTGACTTGATCTATTGAACAAAGGCAAATTGACTTTTTTTCTTGCCCTACTTTTTTATAAATTTTATAAAAATTTCTTTTTTTTTTAAAAAAAATATACCAAGTCCAATAGACCCAATTATGTTTCAAGCTAACATTTCCTTGGCCTACCAAACCCATTTGATTAGGCTAATTCGCTTGATTATTGTTATTTATACCTCCTAATGATTTATATATATTTTAAAAATATTATTTAAAAAAAAATACTTTTTAAAATGTTAAAATTTTAACTCATTATGAAAAGTATTTTT
>JAMLFT010010656.1:0-11666 GCA_026544285.1 Pachyrhizus erosus
AAATAATGTGATAATAGAATAAATATATCTAATTAATGTTATTTAATTTTTTTTAAAAGATAATTTTTAAAAAATATTAATTTAAAGTAAATTTAATATTTTTAATTAAATTAATTAAATTTGTTAATTATAATTCATAAATTAATTAAAATTTATAATAAAAATAGAAAATATCAACTAATTACATGTTATATAAAAATTAATTTAAATTATACAACCTAACTAATAATTTCTCGTAGAGTGGATTCATGGGTTGAGCTGCATTAGCTAATGAGCCCCACTCATCTGATGTTAGAAGTTGATGAGCAAGTTGTCAATCACAAACAATGAACCAGTGGGCCATGGAAGGATATAACATCTCTGCTATTTTGAGAAAAAACAACATAAGTTACAACATCTATATTTGCAAATGTGTCAGATGAACAGAGTAATCAACCTTACATCACATGAACGATTTAATGCAATACTCATCCAACACAGAAGAAATTTGCATCAGTTGTTGTTGGCTACCTAGTTGCTTTGAATTCCTCCTTCAGATTCAGTACTTTCCTTGCTTATAGATCACTCGAGTCTTGTCGGTTGGAATCAGTGAAAATATGGAAGGAAAACGATTTCATAATCTAAGATAAAGCCTCAAAATAGAAAGCAGTTAATGACCTTTCTACCTTTCTCTTAATCAAATGCTGGGATTACTATATGCAACCTGTTAACCTCGAAAGAAAGCTCATGTAGTACCCTATATTCGATTCTTATATTCTTCCATGTGTTGTTGGCTATATATGTGAATCTAAGTGAAAAACCTTCGCTACTAATCAATGACATTAACTTTCTTTGCCAAAAAAAGGAAAATCCACTGACACAAAAGGGAGAGAGAGATAGAAAGTGAAGTTGAAAAGTTGAATTCCAGCATTGAACTTGATCATTGAAGTACGTGCTGTACTTGTTACATATATTTATAAGCTACATGAACATTGGGGAAAAAATTAAATGAAATTAAAGTAAGGTAAAAGCCTCATCATCCTTCGTTTTAAGAAAACAACCAACCGTCTAAAAACCTTGGTCATCGGAGAGGGCTCTATCTGTGTGCTATTTTTTTTTTTCTTTTGGTGTGTGTGTATTTTTACAAGATACTGTTATTTTGTTTATACAATAACAAAATTCCTGAGACTAAAAAGAAAGCAGCACTAGCTAGTGGTTATGTCATGTAATGTCCTTTTGTTTAAGCAGTTTAGAACTGGGAAATGCAACGTCTATGACAAGCAGTAGTGCGCTGTTTCTTTTGCTTAGTCTCATTTTTCCAAACTTGGCCAATATCTTGAGCAATTTTCACAGCATCAGAAGAAGCACCAGAGAGCCCTCTCTTTGTGAACCCCACAGCATAAAGCCCAGCATTTCCCTTCCAACCGTGAGGGAATGGCATCTTTGGGTATCCATTTTTTGAGAAAAATTCATCTTCCTGCACATAACATAACCCAAACAACATTAATTCACTGCTCCACAAATGTAAAAAAATTTACTATTAACTTTCAGAAAAAAGAAGCTTCTAAAACAGCCCCCCCAAGAAAAAAGTTAAAAAGGACAAAACCAATCTGCCCCAAAAGGCTTTCTGAACTGACAATCTTCTGTGGTGAAAATATTAGAAAAAAAAAAAATCCCTTTTTCTATTTTTTAAAAAACAAGCGATCTAGAACATATTCTCACCTGAAGCCAAGAAGGGACATTGCTGCGGTAACCGGTTGCAAGCACCACTGCATCAACATCATGCTTTTCACCATTACTAAGCTCAACTTCCCCATTACGGAATCTCTTGATTCCTGGCACCACTTTTATTTCACCGGATCTAATCTTCTCCAAGGCTCCAATATCCAAAACCGGGGTCTTCCCCTTTGTGTTCTTCAGCTCCAAAGGACCCGTTGATGGCCTTCTGAGCCCCAAATTCTCTATATTCCCCAAAACAAACCATGCCAAGATCAAGAGAATCTTGTCAACAAGCCAAAGTGGCAGCCATTGTAGCATCATAACCGCCAATTCAAAAGTTGATTTCCCAAACACTTCTCTAGGCAACACGTGAACCTGTATCCATAAACAGAACACCCCTGTTAGATTCCATCCTCAAAACACGTTCTTCTTTTTCTTTACTGTCATTCAGATCATCTATATAAAGTAATTTTCTTCACTTTTATTTAAAATTTATCATATGAATGATTTTGGATTGATTCACAGCACAAATTAAGTGTCATCCAATTACATATCATTCATATAAAGTAATCATTTTGATTTTTATAGTGATTACTTTTAAATTATATAATAGACGATTTGTGTTTGGTTGAGGGTGTAAATTATTTTCTTTTATAAAGAGTGTATGAGAATTAAACTTACCGAGCTACGAACAACTATAGATGGTGAGGCATGGTGGTTGCAAAGGTCAAGTGAGAGTTCCATGCCAGAATTGCCACAGCCAACAACAAGAACCTTCTTTCCCCTGAAACTCTCCCCTGACTTGTAATCACAAGCATGGATCACATCACCTTTGAACTCACTGAACCCTTCAATCTCAGGCATAACACACTCCGCATTCTCCCCAGTGGCCACAACGAGCCACCTGCAAATGTACTCAACCTCGTTGCGGGTGGCACCACTAGAGGAAACGGTCTTAACACGCCACAAGCCACTTGTCTCATCGTACCTTGCGGCTTGAACACACTCGTTGAACTGAGGGTTGATCTCGAAGTGCTTAGCGTATGATTCTAAGTACTCTACGAACTGTTTCTTTGTGGGGTATTCGGGAAAGTCTTGAGGGAAGGGAAGTTTGGGGAGCTGGCAGAATTGTTTTGGAAGGTGAAGTTTGAGTCTGTCGTAGGTGCGTTTTTGCCACAGCGAGGCTATGCAATCTGCACGTTCGAGAACCATGAAGGGTACCCCTTGTTCTCTAAGGCATGCTGCTGTAGCCAGCCCTGAGGGACCTGCCCCTACGATTATAGGGCCGTTCACCCAAATGCATCGACGAGAGAAGAAGTCTTCGTGGTCTACTAGGCTAAACAAGTTCTCCATTCTGTATGGTTTGGTTTCTGAGAAAGATCTTGTGTGTGTCTTTTCAAAGTTTGAAGAAGCTAAAGGAGCTTTTCTTGGGTTTGGAAATGAGAATGTGAGTTTTGGAATGAATGGAGAAGAAGGAGGGGTTGAGGAGCTTAAATAGGGGGATTGAGCATGATAGATGCATGTGATGGAGTGGGGAGTTAATGCTCTTTCTTCTCTCTTCTATATTAAAATATTACGTCATTTTAAATAATCAAAAGCCTTATTTTAGACTACTTTTTTCATCTTTATTTTTATTTCAAGTGTCACAGTGGTATTAAAACTTTTTATGTGCAAATATCGTTTTTGATTGTCAAATCATATGATAAGGCACTTCTTTTGGTATTTTAGAACGTTGTTTTTGTTTTCGGTATGTGACTATTTTATGACATTATATTCTGTGCGATTATTTTATTGGATCCTACTATGTTTTGGTTCTTAAAAAAATTGCGGAAGGGATTGGCAAATAATTTTGTAGAACTTATTCTTCCATCATCACAATCGCAATGGGTTTTCCTTTTCTTTTTATGAAAAGGTATTTTCAATGCATAAATTAAGTTAGGTAGCAACTGAGTCTCATGACAAGGTATGGAATTTTCATGCACTCAATTACACATGACATATTTACAAGTCTGTAATAATCATCAATCAATAAGCCATAAGGATTTAGCGCTTCACAAGGGGTCAATGTGTAAAATCTGATAATATAAGTGGCCGGTTAGCAAACGTAACAATCCTGTAGGTAAGGGTTAGAAGATTAATTTTGGAAAGCGAAAGGGTCTTTAATATAAGCAAATAGTCAAACATAATGGAAGGAGAATTAGGGAGCAATGATGATGACATGTCATCCTCATCTGATTCTTTGGGTCCACAATAGTGAAAAGAAGCTCAATGAATCATGAAAAAAATTAAATAAAAACAATATATTCTATAATTGATACAAAAGCGTAAGTAACAGTGTAGGTTCCATCAATAAAAATAGAAACATTTCACTTGAAAAGTGTAAATTTAAGTTTTGTCACACAATAAATAACATGTAAATATTACCAATAATGTTTTCAAAGAGTGATATAGGAGGTTTTGATTTTGAAAAAGGAAGTTAACTTAATGGTTAACACAAGAAGGGAGGGTCACATCAAAGGATTGTAATAGAAAAAAAAAATCTATATATACATATAGTAGGTGATGATAAGGTGGCAAGGAGAGAGAGCTGAGTAAGATGGGTAGACCCACGTGGAGGGGATGAGTGAAGGTGCAATGAGAGCCTCAGGTGAATAACTAGGCTGGACCCAAATGCAAAAACCATTGGCATTGCCACTTACACAACTGTTTCTGCCCACTCTTGCCAACCACTGATGCCATGCGTCTGTTAACTATTTGGCCAACTATGTTTTCTTTACTATCATACTCCTTTTCTGCCTTGAACCAAATACCAAAAAAATCTACTCCCATCACATGCTACCTCTAATATACGTATTAATTCTTCCTATTTATTTGCTTCCTTTTCAATTTTCTCTCGTCAACAACATACCAGGTTAATTTAGTCAAACAAATTAAGACTGTTAACAATGCATTGTGAACACTCTTTATTGGTAATTAAAATTTATAAAGTTATAAATGGCACTTGTTACATAAAAATAAAATTTATTATATTTCAACTTATAATAAGAAAAACAAATTAAAATAGTATAGTGTTGATATTTTTCTTTAACAAATAGTCGATTCACATAATTGAACTTTACAAGGGAGCAATGAAATGAAATCTCCTTCGTCCTCACAAGTCATAATATTTTTACATTTGTTGTAATTTTATGTTTAGTGTTGTCCATAGAAATAAATATGAAGTAATAGTGTTCAAGAATATTATAAAAAAGTAAAGATATAAAAATATCTTCGATATATTAAAATTATGAAAATGATTTTTATTTTGAAATTATTTATAAGAGCCTTATAAACACTTGTTTTAAAAAATAATAATAATAATTGTAAATCCTCTTAAAATATTTTAAAATAAATTCCTTAACCATTAAATAAAAATATTAAACATTTTAAAAATTTTAAGATATTAAAAATGTTTAGTATTTGATTAATATTTATTATAAAGCACTAATTAAAAATATTTTTCAAAAAAGATGTATCTTTACGCGTCGAAAATGTATATTATTTGAAAGTGGGAAAATCACGAAAATGATTAAAAGCAAACAAACGCTACACCCGGGTAGTACTACAGTGTAGATTAGATAGTTCTTTAGTTTGGATTTTGGACTGTTAGCTTTTTACGACACAATCCGGTTATCCTATAGGCTAGTTGCACGTATAGTTTCTCCTTCATGTACTTGGATTGAAAGGACATATGAATATGTGAATTAATGTGCTTGATATATACTTGGCTGGTACATGGAAGTCGAGAAATGATTGAAGAATGTCACTTTCGGTGTGTTGTTAATAATCTTAACTAATTGTATACATAATTCAACGTCCATGCTAATGATAAAGTAGCACTAATTAAGTTTAAGTAGGTGTTAAGAAATTAGTAATAAGAAGCCTAGCTCTTTAATGAGTTGACAGTGAAGTGTTTGTTAATTAACAAAATGAAGTACCTAAAGAGCTAGCTCTAGTTAGTTTAATCAATGTTAACTAGTGTTGATTACCTATAGGCTGAGGCCACATACATGCAAGTACAAGTTTGTGGCTGCATATGAGTAGCTTTATTTCGGAAAATCATAGGGAGTACCCCACTTCTCCACTTTGAGAAGTGGTTAAAATTTCATGGGAGGGAGAGGGATGCATGTGCATGAGGCCTTGAACTTCATAGGAGTCTCTCCTTTTCATGAAAAGATTGTAAGCTACGAGCTTGGCGTTTCTCTAAAGGTCTTGTGTATATTATTAAATTTGCTTTGGAATGAATGAGTGAATGGTATTATAGCTAGTAGCCACCATCATTCATTCCAATCTTGCTCCAGTAGTACTACTATATGATCCTATATATCAAATGCTCCAACAAGCAATCCTCCAAATGACTACACACCAAATATATATGAGAGAGGAATATACATAGATATATGTTCCTTTTAGCCAGCCATATCTCATATGCATGATATGATAGGGATATGTGTTTTTATTTCTTATCCCTAAGCTTCCCACACCATCCTTGCACTGCGCTCCACAGCCAGCTTGGGGAGCCCCCCCCCCCCCCATATTCCACAGGCCTTTTTCTTCTGTTACTATGTGAGATTCAAATTCCACTTTTTCTTCCTCCAATTATTGATTCTCTTTACCCTTTTTCTTTCTCCAATTTAATTTCTGTATAAAATGTGTGCAAAGTAGTAATTAATATCCTAGCTAGGGCTTTTGTGCAGTATATATATAAATAATTAACTAGTTCTATTCTATATATTAATTCAACTTTTTGTGGTCGGCGGTGGTGATCTACAATTAACATTAATAATTAACTAGTAAATAAATAAACGCGTTTTTGTTTTTGGAATTTACATCAAAACTTTATTTGGTGTGTTAGCTAGAGGCCACTGGCTAAGTAATATTTAAGTATAGTTGCATGAAAAGTAGACTAATTAGTAATGAGTCTTCGTCACGCGGAATTAAATAAAAGGTCAAGAAAGGTGAAATCATATATATATGGCTGGCTTCTTCCAAGTTTAAGGTCTCATCACTTTTGGTTGCTGAAATCTCAATTGCCAACTTCATAAAGTTAATCAATTTGCATTGGAATATGGCCATGGCGGTGACACTCTAGTGCGAATTTTGTTTATAATTATTTTATCGAGTTCCCAGTCCCACTTCCCTAGTTCCAACTCTTCGTTTTGCTGCTAAGAAATTTCTCAGTAAGTGGATGGATGTTGAAGTTCGAGAAGAATGAGAAGGTGTGACACCCAAAATTTTATGTGCTTCTTGCAAAATGTACAAGGGGGATGTTTGTTCTTAGTCAAAACAAAAGCTCTCTTCTTTTGAATGAATAGATGCATCTCTAAGTGTTATAATATGCAAAGTTGAATCCTATATAGTCTGTAAGGGAAAAAATTATTAACAGCTATTCGATAATTATGATTCCACTTAATTTCTATATATCACATATGATTAAGTATTATTAAAAGTTTAATAATTATATATCGAGAGTATAAAATAATTTTGTATAGTTAATTTATTATTAGTATGATAATTATTATAAAAATTAATAGAACTATTATATATAATAATTTATAATTAGATAATAATTAATATTTTTTATCTATTATTAGTTTTTTCTTATGAATTTTAAAATTTGAATGTTATGACCAATAAAAAAATTTTTTGGTCAAAATTTCCTAAGTTTAGGCCTGAATTTATACTAATGATTTCTGATACTTCATATTAAGCAGTTGTTTAAAAGTAAATATTTAAATAAAAATCCTTAGATGTTTTTTATATTATTTTTTAGATTTAAATATTAATTTAATTATTAAAAAAAGTAAGATATTTTAATTTTTTAGTCTTTTAATAATTTTTTTTATTTTATTTATATTGTCAATTATCGTTATTAAATTATATCATAACGACTTTAATAATCTAATGGCTTATCACTTCTTCGTGTAATCTAATCTGCTATTCATATGTAACTTTTGTTCACTAATCTAATATGATATTTATATGTAACTTTAATTCATTAATTATGATTTTAAATTTTTATTTGTTTAAAATAATTAATAATAATAAATTAATTAATAAATAATTTAAATACATAATTTAATAAAAAAATTATATATAATTATTGTGTCATACTTATTAAAATTATAATAAGTTATTAAAATATTAATATTCTTCTAAAAAAATAAAATAAAGAACTAAAATAAAAAATTACATGATAGTATGAACTAAAATAAAAAATAAATGATCAAAATAAAATAAAATCTAAAGGATCAAATTTAAAAAGATTATTTTTTAGTCAAATTTATATTTAAACTTATTTTTAATTAATAATTATATTTTAATAGTTTTCATAATATATTATTTAGGCAAAATTTTAATCCTAATTAAAATAATACTAATTTTTTTAAAAAATTGGATGTAAATTTCGTTCTCATTTAAAAAGTTATACATTTATAATAGTTAATACTTTAACCACATTTATTACATCATTAGTTTGAACATAATGTTTTATAATATTATAGTTTTGATTAAAAAAACTTAACAATAACAAGAAAAATGGTCCTACTTAAAAAATAAACAAGAGGAAAATAACGATAATTAATTTCAATGTTTATAGGAGAAAAGAAAACAATTTCATTTAAATTTTAACTTTATCATACTATTTGATTTTGATTTCATCAACTTTTGTATTAAAAAAACTAAATTTATGTGTAAACACGTGGCTAAAAAGAAATTGTTCTGTAAAAAAAAATTGTTCTTAATTAAGTGACGAATAACTTTCATGAATTGTTTCTTACAGCGAATACCTTATTCAAATTTAAAACTTTCATGCATCATTTTCTTTAGTGTCGTTGTACTACTCTATAAAATGTTTAAACAAGAAATTGTTGGTTTCATTTAGATATCATAATACTTAATTATCTAATTTATCAAAATAAAAAAATAATTAATTTAATTTATAGTAATAAATTTATCTTTTAAAAAATATTATTATCATTAATAATCATTCTATATTCTAAATATATGTTAATAAATATTTCATTTAATTAAAAATATTTTAATCTAAAATTAATTAATACACGAGATAATATGATTCGAATCTTTATATAAATAAGTAATCAACTTTAAAAGGTTGGATCTTATAAATAAGAATGAAAGTAATATATATTTTTTAATAAATACGAGAATGATATTTTGATTAAGTCATGAATATATCTTTTATTATATGTATTTATATATATAAAATAATTAGTCACTATATTTTTAAAATATTTCTTAGAATGTAAGTTTGAGTTTAACTTAATCTCAAAAACTATATTCTATTCTGACCTTATCTTTAATTAATGTTAAACTTTAATTTTTTTAATAATTATTTTATACAAGTTAAGAATGAAATAAAAAAGAAATTAATGAGTCTAATATAAAATTATTGATTATGATTAAACTTTAAATTACATTAATTGAGGTATAATTTAAGTATATTGAGGTTCAAGGTGTCCCGATAACAATCCTTCTCTTTAATACAATAATTACACTATGAATATGAAGTGAGTAAATGAAAAAATTACTCTAACATTTAAGTCAATAACAAGTTTATTAAAGTAATATTATTTAGTAAATGTTTATTTATTACATTGACATTGATTATATTTATAAGAATTTAAGATGTGTTGGATCTTTAACATGACATCCAATACATATTAGATGTAACATTACCCTATTATGATGTATCAATATTGTAGGAGGTTTGCATTTGGGTAATATTGATATCAATCTACTCTTAGAAAGTTAGCATAATTTGTAAATTAGGTTGTTCGATGACTTTGAGCTAAGGTATAGTCTGCCAAGATAACAAAGTAAATTAGGCTTGGGAACAAAAACAAAGAAGATATATAACATAACTCTTAATTACTATTATTTTTTACTCTTTTTGTGTCCATAAATTTAGTTGAAAACAAAAAACAATGTTAATAATAATTTATGTAAATTGTATGATATAAATATTGTGTTTCAACAGTGATATGAAATATATCATAACTTAAAATGAGAAATATACTTGAAAATTTAAATGATAATAGCAAACTAGTATATTGTTATTATATAAAGAACAAATTAACTTTAAATCTTTTAAATACGTGGACTTCATTTTAAAGTTTAAGTAAATAATTATAATCATCGATAAAAAATTAATTATTAATATAATAATTATAATTATATACTTAATAAATTATGAAATTATTTAATGTCTAACTTTTTACTTATTTTCTAAAATAACTCATTTATCTAAAGTTGTTATCTAATAACATTATGGTAATAAATTTCATTGTTTCTCCTTGCATATTCACTTAATTTAATCAACCTGGACATTTCTCAATCCTTATTGCCAATATTTATTCCTACTAGAAGATCAAACAAGTTATAAAAGCTTTTTCCCTATCTCTCAACCTTCAAACTTTGAGAACAAACAGCTTGTTTAGAAAACAATATTGTTTGAGATATAACACATACAATTCTAAAAGTTTGGTGTACTTGCAAATTATGAAACTTTTTCAAGCCAGTTCAATCATCAAAATATCTCCTTCAAAATTTTTGTCTAAATTAAAATTTTTATCCTTGAGATTATATTTATGAAAAATGTTATAACTCATCATTTACAAAAAAAAAAATACCTTATAAATAAGTTGTCAAACAACGACGTTGTTTGAAGTTCTAAAATAATAAGTAGTAGTTGTGTAGATCTAGTGAATTTTGAGTCAATTTGATATCTGTCTTTTCTTTCCTTTATAATTTCCCCCTATTTTTGTGACACTTTATTAGGTAGGGTCATCATATACCCACAAATTTCTTCTAGGTCAACTAGGGAATATAAATTTCCCCTTTAAGCTATTTTTTAGGCACGGTAGTTAGGAATACATACATGACGTATAATATTTTAAACGTTAGAGTTCAATGAGAACATACTAAAATAGACTAAGGTTAGGTTCAATTCATGATTAACAAGGGGTACCAACAGATTGCAAGAACGTTTTTATGAAACTCTGAACTTTCTCTTATTATATATATATCAACAGTTTGCACATAGTGATGACCTCCATACATAAAAAATAAAATAAAATTTACGCTCACTATTTCATCTTTGATTATCTCCCATTAATATGATTTTTACCCAAAAAATTAAATTTATTAATATAATTTATTTATGTTAATAAAACAATATATTATACTAATGAATTTTTTTTATCAATATATATATTTCAACACATTAAATATTATTTTAATAAGTTTGCATTCAATCATTTATTTTTTAAAATAGAGATATTAGCAAGTAATATCTTATACATATTTTAAGATAATTAAAATTATAACTTGTTGAAGTTTTTTTTTTTTATAAAAAAAGAGTATATATAATTTTTTTAAAAAAATTTGTTAACACGTATTCATTTATTTATTAGAAAGAATGTGTTAATAAATTATATTTTTAAAATATTTAAATATTTTTTTTATATCTATAAAATAATTTATTTTAGTTTTATTATTTAAATTATTGATTTTTTTTATTTTAATATCTTACGTTATTTTATATTTAATTTTATTATTTATCGGTATATTACTTTTATTAAATAATAATGTGACAAATAATTTATAAAAAAAATCAATTAAAAAAAATTGTTCAACAATAATAAAAAATATGTATCATGTATTAAAAGCTTACTTCATTTTTTTTGGTTAGATATTTTGTTATCATTGGAAAAAAAATTTTATTCAATTTTTCTACAAATTATTTATCAATTCATTACTTAATAAAAATCATATAACATTAGATAGTAAAATCAAATATAAAATATTAAAATAAAAAATTCAATAATTTAAATAATAAAATTAAAATAAATTATTTTATAAATATAAAAAACATATTTAATAATTATAAAAATAATTTAATTAAAACT
>JAMLFT010010657.1:0-11665 GCA_026544285.1 Pachyrhizus erosus
ATTAGTTTTTCATCACACAAAATATCATAATAATAATAATAATTAAATTCCTCAATTTAATTTGTGGATAGTAGCAATAACAATAATGTCACTAGAGAAATATCAGTATTACTTAAAAGTAAATTTTACACACAAGTTCCATTTCCTAAATCCCTTGTTAGGGGTTATCATCCACTATAGCTAGAACCATCATCATTATTTTGCACCGTTATTCTTATTATCATTATTAATATTATTTCTATTTTATTTATTTTAACCAATATGTTACACAAAATATAGAACACCAAATGCATAAAAGTAAAAAGAAGAAAATGATAAAATTTTGGGTTCTTAATTTGGTATTAAACCATTACCCATTTCTAATTAATTAGTTTTTCATCACACAAAATATCATAATGATAATAATAATAATTAAATTCATAATTTTATTTGTGGATAATAACAACAACAATAATGTCACTAGCGAAATATTAGTATTACTGAAAAGAAAAGTTTTACACACAAGTTCCATTTTCTAAATTACTTGTCAAGGGTTATCGTCCACTATAGTCAAAATCATCATCATTATTTTGCACTATTATTCTCATTATCTTTATTACTATTATTTTTATTTTATTTTATTTTAACCAAAATGTTACATAAAATAAATAGTAAATCAACTTAACTAAATATAGAATACCAAATGCATAAAAGTAAACAGAAGAAAATGATAGAATGTTGGGTTGTCTCCTAGTAAGTGCTCTTTTAATGTTACTAGCTCAATGAGTGCATGATTGCTAAAGATCATTCAAATTGATCACATTGGTGAACCTTTCCACTTCACCCCCCCAAATAGTATTTCAACCTTTGTCCATTAACAATCCAACTCCTTCTTGTTGTAGAATCTTCTAGTTTAATAACACCATAAGGGTTAACTTCTGTAATGGTAAAAGGTCCAAACCATTTGGATTTGAGTTTTCTAGGGGATAACCTTAGCCCAAAATTAAACAATAAAATTGATTAGTCTAGATTGAATTCCTTTTTTTAGAATCTTTTTATTATGATAACCTTGACTTTTTCTTTGTATTTCTTTGAAGATTCATAAGAAGTAAGTCTCATTTCATTAAGTTCCAAGAGTTGCAATTTACTTTTCTCTCCAACTGTCTTAGGATCAAAATTTAAAAACTTTAAAGACCAAAAGGCTTTGTGATCTAATTGAACTAGAAGATGACAAGCTTTACCATAAACCATCTAAACAGGAGATAAGCTTGTGGGAGTCTTGAAAGTGGTCCTATATGCCCACAAAGCATCATCCAACTTGGTTGACCAATCCTTCTTGTAGAGGCCACTATTTTTTCTAAAATTCTCTTAATTTCTCTATTAGATACCTCTGCTTGACCATTTGTTTGGAGATGATATGGTGTCAACTTTTTGCTTAACACTATAATGCTCTAGGAATTTTTGAAGCTAAGTGTTGTAAAAATGTGATCCATCATCACAAATCAAAACTCTAAGAGTGCCAAACCTAGTGACGATGTTTCTCCTAAAAACTTAATTACGACATCTAGTTTGGGATTTGCAACAGCTTCTACCCATTTTGAAACATAATCTACTGCCAAAAATATATATTCATTGGAAAAAAAGGGTGGTAGAGGTCCCAAGAAATCAACACCCCAACAATCAATCACTTCACCCTCAATGATGTTTTGTATTGCCATTTCATGTTTTTTTGAAATTACTCCAAATCTTTGACAACTATCACAATTTTGAACATGACGGTGAACATCGTTAAACATGGTGGCCTAGTAAAAACTGGATTGAAGGACCTTTGCCACAATCATTTTTGCTTTGTAATGTCCACTATAGGGAATGTTATAACAATGCCACAAGATGCTCTTTCCTTCCTCCCTTGTTACACATCACCTTAGAATAATGTCAGCTATAATTTTGAACAAATAAGGATCATTCCACACTTAGTACTTGACATCTTTAAAAATTTCTTTGTTTGATGCCAATTGAGATCTGTTGGGATAACTCTAGCAACCTTAAAATTTTCTATATCCACAAACCAAGGATGTTCTTGCACCATTAATAGCTTTTCATCAAAAAATTCTTCTAAAATCTTATATTCTTTGTTGGTCACCCCATGGTTCATCAATCGTGACAAGTAATTGACTACAAGATTTTTACTCCTTTTCTTGTCCTTGATGTCTAAATCAAATTCCTACAATAATAAAATCTATCTAATTAGTCTTGGTTTGGAATTTGATTTAGTCAACAAATATTTTATTGCAACATGATGAATGTACATAGTAACTTTAGAGCCAATCAAATAAGATCTTAATTTCTCAAGGGCATACACTACAACTAGCAATTCTTTTTTAGTGGTTGCATAATTGATATGTATTTCATTCAAAACTTTACTAGCATAGTGTATGGCATGAAAAATTTTAAGTTTTCTCTGTCCTAAAACTGCCCCTACTGCTTAATCACTAGCATCACACATCAATTCAAAATCATAGTTCCAGTCAAGGGCAATAATGATAGGAGCAAAGACAAGTTTTTGCTTCAATAATTCAAAAGCATCTAAACAATGAAAGTCAAAGTTGAAAGCAGTATCCTCCTTATTAAGCAGATTAATCAATACATTAGCAATATTTGAAAAATCCTTAATGAAACACTTATAGAATCCTACATGTCCAAGGAAACTTCTAATTCCTTTTATGTTGGTAGGTGGTGGCAACTTCTCGATGATCTCCACCTTTGCCTTGTCCATCTCTATACCTCTAGATGGAAATTGTATACTCTGATACAATCTCTTATATCACCATAAAGTGACATTTCTCCTAGTTCAACACCAAATTAATGGAAATACACCACTTCAGTACAATGTCCAGATTCACCAAACAGTCTTCAAAAGAAGTTCCAAACACAGAGAAATCATCTGTGAAGATTTTAATACATTTTTCAACCAAATTAGAAAATATGGCAAGCATACATCGCTAAAAAGTGCCTGGTGCGTTATATAAAGCCAATGGCATCTTCTTATATGTAAAAGCACCAAATGGACACGTAAATGCTATCTTTTCTTAATCTTCAAGATCTATTGCTATCTGATTATAACTAGAATATCCATCCAAGAAGTAATAGAATACCTTTCCTACTAGTCTTTCAAGCATTTGATGCATAAAAGGCAATGGGAAATGATCTTTTCTAGTTGCCTTATTCAACTTTCAGTAGTCAATACACATTCTCTAACATGTCACAATCTTGGTAGGGATCAACTCATTTTTTTCCATTTCTAATGATTATCATGCCATCTTTCTTTGGAACCACCTGAACTGGACTAACATAAGCATTATCTAAAATAGGGTAATTCATGCCAACTTCCAATAGTTTTAAAACCTCCTTCTTTACAACATCTTTCATGGTTGGATTGAGATGGCTTTATGGTTAAGCCACAGGTTTGAATTCTTATTCCATTAAATCTTATGCACACAATACGAAGGACTATTTCCCTTCAAATCTAATAATGTCCATCTTATGACTTCCTTATTTTGTTTCAAAACTTAAATCAATTTCTTTTCTTTAGAGTTTGTTAAAGCATTAGTGATGATGACTAGCTTTTCTCCATTTTCTTCTAGAAAAACATATTTAAGATAAGGAGGTAGCATCTTCAACTCCAATTTTGGTTCTTCCACTTGCTCTTCTTTCAATTCCTCAATGGAAGCTTAAGTAACAAGAGTTTCTTTAGAAGCATTGAGATCCTTCAAGAACTCTTCAATATCTTTTTCTTCTTCGTCTTGCAAAACCTCAAATGCATCAATTAATGCCTTCTCCAAAGGGTTTGAAGCATGCATTTGTGTCCTAGATGTTAACAACACTTTCTTTAGGACATCCATTCTAAAACATTCTTTTTTATCATTAGGATTCCAAATAGCTTCAAAAACATTGAAATTGACCTTTTTATCTTGAACTTTCACCTTAAGTTTTCCATCATCTACATCAATGATCATGTTGGTTGTCTTCGAGAATGGTCTACCAAGGATTAGAGGAACTTTCCTATCTTCTTTCATATCCATAACCAAAAAATCTACTAGAAACATGAATTCATATACTTTGACTAAAACATAAACCACCACATTATAAGGTTACTTCATTGATTTGTTAGCTAGTTGTTGTCATCTTGGTTGGTTTGACTTCCAAATCTCCAATTCTCCTGATCATGGACAAAGACATCAAGTTAATTTTGGTACCTAAATCAAGGAGTTTTTTCTCACAGTCAAACTACCAATGGTGATTGGAATGGTAAAATTGTTAGGATTTTTTGACTTCTACAGTAAGGATTTTTTAATTATTGCACT
Source organism: Pachyrhizus erosus (assembly GCA_026544285.1). Taxonomy (NCBI): domain Eukaryota; kingdom Viridiplantae; phylum Streptophyta; class Magnoliopsida; order Fabales; family Fabaceae; genus Pachyrhizus; species Pachyrhizus erosus. The sequence continues at coordinate 4,344 of JAMLFT010010657.1, forward strand.
ACATCCAACTTCCAACTCTATGGTCTCCTCCTCAACGAATCTCCATTTCTTTGTTAGTAATTCCTTCATAAATTTACCATAGGTAGGCATATGCTTTAAGGCTCCTAAAAATGAAATATTAATCTACAATCATTAGAAAATGTCCATAAACCTAGCAAATTGTCTTTCCCTATCTTGTCTTGATGGAGTGTGTGGATAAGGTAAATTCTTCATCGGTAGGGCCTTCACAACCTCTCTTTATTTCTTTATTTTTTTTTTACAATTTTCTTTTTACTTCTTGTTTTTCTTTTTCACTATTTACACTCTCATTTTTATCCACCTCACTTTTTCTTTTATTTTTCCCACCTTCTACCTCAAACTCTTTCTTCTCATTCTCCCTTAACTCATCTGCAACAACATCTTTTTCTATTTCTGAGTTATCCCCAATACCTTTTCCAATTTTTTTACCACTCCTAGTAATGATACACATGCACTACTCTTTAGGATTAGTTTGAGTATTAGCTAAAAATGGACCACTCTGTTAATTAGTCAACTACTTTGCGAGTTGTCCCACCTAAACTTCAAGATTTTTGATGGACGATTCAATGTTGTTTTGGTTAGAGAATGAAGCTTGAATGAATTGATTTAGAGATTCCTCCAACTTAGAAGTCTTGTCATGAATAGACTGGTAATGACCTTGTTGTTGATTAGGTGGTTGTTTTCTTAAAAAACATGTCTCTTGTCTCCATCCATAGTTGTCACCTAAATTATTCTTCCATCCTTATGAGAAAGAGTTAGGATAAGAATTGCTAGCTTAATTCCCTTGTCTTCCTTGGTTGCCCATATAATTAACTTCCTCTACCTTATAGTCTCCTAATGTTGAATAATGACCATTTGGATGCTCTCCACCACAAAAATCACACCTCATTATTTGGTGATGTTGTCCAAGATTGGTTTGTATAACTTATAACTGTTGAGGAAGGTTGGACATTTGTTTAGTCAAGGCCTCAATTTACTGGGTTAGAATTTTGTTCTAAGCTAGGATAACATTGGTGGTGGTTAATTCAAGCACTCCTTTCTTGGTCACCTGAATCCTATCATGTTAAGCTTGATGATCAATAGAATAAAATGTATCAATGATCCTTGTATCTTGTTTAGGGCCTACGTACATCATGGAACCTTCAGCTACAACATCTAAAATCATCTTGGTGTTTGGCCTCAATGCATTATAGAAAATATACAATTGTGTCAGATCTTGAAATCCATGATTTAGCACTTCCTTAGCAATGATTTGTATCTCTCTCAAGCTTCACACAATGGTTCATCTACTTCTTGATGAAAAGTAGTTATATCTAATTTCGCATTGATGAATCTTGAAGATGGAAAAAAATATGTTTAAAAACTTCACTTCTACATCTCTCCAACTGGTCAAACTTTGATTTGGATGAGATTGCAACCAAGTATTAGCTTTTCTTGCAAGAGAAAATGAAAATAATCTCAAGGAAAGAGCTTCTTTCTAATCCTCAACTACTCTCATGGTACGATATAATTCATAAAATGTTGAAAGATGAGTGTATGGGTCTTTATGGTCCATTCTTGTAAACTGATGAGAGCTAATGAGATTGAGAAGTGCTGGCTTTATCTCAAAAGTTTTGGCCTAAGTTGGACGCTTGACAATGCTAGAAAAATTTCTAAGACCTTGTTGATGAACACAGTCCCCTTATGTTCTTGCTTTAGCTTCTCTATTGTTGTTATCACCAGGCCTTTCGGATTATCTATGGGTTCTTCTTGGATATGTTGAGAGTCAAAAGAAAGATGTGTATAAGATACTTCTTATTTCCTTCTTTGTCTTTCCAGTAATCTTTATTTCATGTTCATACTATTGTTTCTCCTAGTTATCTTATCTATTTCTATGTCGAAGAGTAATTGCTCATCAAGAGTTTTTCCTCACATAAATAGATATCATAGAAACTAGATTCACAAGGTTAGCAAAAGATATGAATTTCAACTAATAATACTATACAAAATATATACACAATTAAATTTAAAAAACAATAATTACAAATAAACCATATATAAAGATGCAAGTCCTCGACAATAGCACCAAAAAACTTGTTGACAGTTTGGCAAGCGTACCAAAGTCACTTATAATCTATAATGAGTACAAAGGCATCTTCTCAAGGACTTGATTGATATTTGATTAAGTTACAATTATACTAATTAAAAAGTCTAGCTTTATTTAAAAGAATATTCACAATAATCCATTGATTGATCTATTTGAGAATGAAATGTAAATGGAAACAAAGTTCATAAATCAAGCAATAACTAAGATTAAGATATATAAATGATTAAAAGCTAAGATTGAATTTCATCTAACTTTAATCCTTTGTAACCTTAATAATCATATATATGAAAACTCCTTCTTCACTACATTATCTAGGATTATAGTCACCCAAAACTAATTCGTCAATAATGAGATCCTAAGTTACCTTCATAACTATCAATTTTTGGCTTATTTAAAAAGAGGTCTTGCATTAAGAGCATCTATAAAGACCAATGTTTGGTAATTTACTCCTAAAAATTCCAACCATTGGGTATTTCATTTCAAAAAAAGATTTAAAAAACATTTTTCAATTGGATTCCAAATCAAAAATCATTTTACAAGCGAGCAACACGTAGAAAGCATTAAGAGCAAAAATGAAACACTAATGAGTAGAAGAGAATATATCATATATATGAAAACCAAGAGTTACATTAGAGTTTAGTATATTACATCCAACTCCAAAGAAAATAGATCATCCACCCATTTCCATGAGAGCTAATTTGCAAAAGATGACAATATGTTGAAGGCCCAAGTCGGAATCACTGTTCTTCCGTCCCTAAAATCTCAAAAATCGTTTTGGTTCTTCAATAATGGAGTTACCCAATGGAGGAGAAAGAACTACTCCTTTTGGTTCATCCTCTTTTGTCCTAAAAGAAAATATCTCTTTCCTATTTATATCATTTGACTTTTTAAAAAAAAATAAATCTCAAACATTTTTGCTCAAGCTCTGGAAAATTTCGCTCGAGCAAAATAGAGGTAGTGAGCTCTCAAATGTCTAGTAGAATCCGCTCAAGTTTTTTTGCTTGATTGAGCGAATTTGTGGTATAAAGCATAGTTGAATATTTTTTCTAATTTATTTCTTGAGCTTTCTACTATTTTCCTCTTTAATCACCCTCTCTTCTCTTCATTAACCTACAACATAACACAAATTTTATTTAAGAGCACTCCAAATTTGAATGATCAAATTTCAATTAAATTAAACTAATACATAAAATGTTTAGCATCAAAGAGGGTAAAAAAAAAAACTAAGAGTGTAAGAGAGTCAAAATTCCAATAAAAGACATCTAAAATCTAGTAGAATTGGCCTCTAACAAGCAACAATCACTGTAAATATGACAAATAACCTAATTTAACTATTCATAACCAATGGTTCTTTTTCATCCTTATGTCTAAAATTGTATAGCAAACATTTAGCTTTACAAGTAGTGCATAAATGTGTATAATTATGCCACATTACACATAATACCTACCATCTTTTTATTTTATAAACCTTTAAACTAGAGTTGATGCTACATTGATTGATACAATACACGACTATCAACAAAATTGTCCATTTTCAAGAGTATCAAAACACAAGACTTGGTGCAGATCCTAAAGGATGTGCTCTTATGACTTAGCAACTAAGTGAACCGAAGGTCAAGCCTTACATAACACTTGGCATGATTGAATTTTCTAAATAGCTTCTTCCTTCTCCAACTCCCAAAGTCTAATTAATTACCACATATTTATATGTGGCTTGAGGAGTGGCAATGCACCCCACATTTTATAGACGATGAATTAGGAAAACGGTATTCCAATTAAACATTAAATTGCTCAAGTTGTCAAGTTATGGCATCTTGCAATTTATTTGTTTTTTATTTAACATTTTTAACTTAAGTGAGGTCTATAACGAATTCATGTCTCCTCAGAAATTTACACCCACCATCACATCAATTTGTCTTTATCAATTGTAAATAATTCACTTTTTGTCTCTAACATGTAGGTTTATTACAACAAACATTAAAGATGACATCATGATAATTTCAACGTGTTGTCATGTTAACAAAAAAATGATGTCATAATGATATCATTACATACCATGTCAACATTGTAACGACCACTTTTTCATTAATCAAAACACACATACATAAAGGCTACTTTCTTTTACTAATCAAAAGTTCATAGGGGTAAATCATTAATATTACAAAAAGAAAGTTTAAACATCATCTCCCGGATCTTTAGAGGGATCTTCTTCCTCATATATGTCAATTCTGGGAGCAGATTTGGCTATTCTATGCCTAGCGTGGCTTGAGGAAGAGTTACGTGGACGTCTCCTCCTAGGATGAGATGGGAAACCAGGAGGTGATTCAGACACTCGTGGCGGTTCCACCTATGTTAATACGATCGAGAGATCTATCTGTCTATATGCAGTGGGGGCTAACGAAGCTGTATGAAAGAAAGTAAAACGAACATATCCAGTATAGGTATACAATTGATACAATGGATCCCTGTCCATCGTCCGCATAAGGGAGTTATTGACACATGGAATAGTAGGTGAAATTCCTCAAACATCTTTCCTTGAAATGGTTAGTGTAGGAGTGAATCTTCAATTCTAAAATAGTTATATAATATTGGCGTACCTGATCATACATATATATATATATATATATTTATCCTCATCATTTCGTGTCCTAGATAAAATTTACTATCGACTATAGGGATCCCTTGCTACCTTTTTTACTCCTTTTGCCAAAGGTCTTATGCAATCGTACTATCAAGTCCATAAGTTGCAATATTTTTGGGTGACGGTCAGGAGTACATATCTCAAGTTGGTACATGGCTTAGATACTCTATACTGACTTTGGTAATCTTCTGCTTTGTCGGGGTTACCAAGCCGGCATTGTGACTCCTTAACTTAGGCAGTTCACAAACTTGGTGCCTAAACACCCCCAAGGACTTCCACAGCCTGCATACATTCCTTAGGTACCTTCTGTAGTCATCTCATTGCATTTCTCCATTATTTAATCTCTCTCTTGTTCTATTTATACATCCTTACTTCAACCGATCCAGTCTTCTAAGTACTAGATCCCTAGAATCTTCTAATTTTGAAGATTCTTGCTTTTTACTTGGCCAATAATAGATCTGTCTCTGGCCGGAGGGGGATCTTTTTGGTTTATGAAGACTTATCGATCTATTCATTTCATGATTTGATATAGTAATAATTATATCTTATTCATTTCGTGAATACCAATGAATGTTCATTGACCATTGATTTTATCATCAATATATTTACTAGAAGTGTGTGTCAAGGAGTTGTTTTTAATTTTCAATCGTAGATTCAAATAAATTTTTAAGAAACCTTTACTCTTTTGAGTAAAATATCCAAGTATGTAAACTTTCGATATGATTTTATAGAAGAGATTATAAATCAATGTATATAATTAGGTCTAAGGGTATTTTAGTCTTTTTCTCACATAGATTCCAAAATTTCTTTAGTCTTCCTCTTATTATGAAGTTTTACATATATTCATGTATGACTATAGTAGTATAGGAGAGTCTATTTCCCTTACAAGATGGAATATTTCATTTATTGAATTTTCAAAAGTATTTTGGGAATTTTTTTTTCAAAAATATAATTTCAACCTTGTTTCTTAGGTTTGTACGTAGAAAACTTTTTAGGAAATAAAATACTTGGTATTTCCTAGCAATAGATTATTTTTTGAACCAAAAACTGAATTTCTTGAGAGAAATTTAAATAATTTAAACCAAGGGTAAAATGGTCATTTTCATAATATAATTTTATTTTTGATGATTTTCTAAGTTAAAGAAAATGTTATATATCTTAGGTAATGTGATAAGTGGTTCTGAGGTTGTTCCTAAGAATTTTCTCTCAGATTGAGCCTAAAAATAATTATTTTTCAAGTAGGGGTATTTTTGGAATTTTATAAAAATAATTTTTTATTTGAGGCAAATTCTTCAAAATACCTTTTATAGCCTGTTCTTCCCTATTTATACAGTCTTAGGTAAATTTTTCAAAAATTTTGGAGATCATTTGAGACCTAAATCACTTAAAAGAAATTTAAAATAAAATAAGAAATTTTTAAAGGGAGGGGTATTTTGGTAATTTGGTCATCTTAAACCTCTGGAAAGGATTTTCGAACCAGAGAAATTTGAATTTGGGGATTTTTGTTCTGGATCTATTTGGGTCCAATTAACCTAACAAAATTGTTCCCTGACTCAAGGCGATCCTCTTTTGAGTTTCAATTCGAATTTAGAGGCTCTCTAATGGTCAATTGAAAGTGATTTTTCTTTCATTTGAAAATGGAAATTTTTCCTTCAATTTCAGAGATCCATGGAGTTTCAGAGCATGTAATTGTGCAGAAATGAAATACACATAATATAGAATTGTTATGTAATCTAAATTAGAAGAAAAGAAGACTTCTCCTACCTTAATTTGAAGCTTTGAATTTTCTTCAATGGAGGCTCGGGATACTCTGTTATTTCGCGTTTCTAAGCTTGTTACTTCAATTTCTTCTTCCCAACATACTTCTGGGTGATTTGTGAAGCTAATGGGAGTGATTTGAGGAATTTTGGTGGGTCAAAGAGCAAGTTTGAGTAAACATTTATCTCTGCGTTTTTCTGTGTTTCGAGCTTCTATTCATGGCGTTTTATAGTCTCTAACCACCGCCTATGGTGGTTATTTTATTCGTTTTAGGCATAGGTTAGCTTTGCTGGGTCACGATGTTCATAGGTTGAGTTGTGGCGGCGACTTTTAGAGTTTCTTGAAGCTCGTCAATGGCACTTTGCAGAAGGTTGAAGAAGAAGATGATTAGGAGAGAATATAGGATAAAATAAATCCTTAAGTTTCAGCGATGGGCCTAGTGGTCTCAATGGCAATGACACTCTTCTTAATTCTCTTCACGCCTAAAGGGGACGGGTTCGAATCCCAGCCAACCGCTTTTCTCAATTCGCTTTTATTTTATTTTTTTCCTATTAACCACGTGCCTTATCCTTTTATTTTTGTTAAATGTTTAATTTACTACCCACATGGGGTAGCTCAGCTGGTAGTTGCGCTCTCTCACTCTCCTTGTGGTTCAAGGATCGAATCCCTTCCAGTGCCTTTCTCTTCTTCCCCTTTTTCCTTCTTTTTTCTCTTTTCTTTTTCTTTTATTATTTTTTTATTTTGTTTTTCTATTTTTATTTTTTATAAATTTGTTTTTACTTCTAAAAATTCTGGAAAAATTCTTATATATTCTTTTCT
>JAMLFT010010658.1:0-11665 GCA_026544285.1 Pachyrhizus erosus
AATATTAATATTTAAATAATTAAAAATTTATATAAATTTATTTTATTTGTCACTTTTAAATTTATAGAAATAAAGATAATTGAGAAAATAATGTATAGGAAATTTTCAGAATTTTTAGATGTCAAGACAAATTTATAAAAATAAAATCAGAAAAATAAAATAAAAAGAAAAAAAAGAAAAAGAACAAAAAAGAAAAGAAAAAGGAAAAAGGGAAAAAGAAAAGAAAAGAAGAAAAGTGTTGCCAAGACTCGAACCCAGGACATAGGGGGTGGAACGCAGCGTTTTAGCCAACTGAGCTACCCACGTGGGTAGTAACTCACGTGCACAGTAAAAATAAAAAGCATAGCACGTGGATAACTTAAGAAATAAAACGAAATTGCGAAAAAGGGGATAGTTAGGATACAAACTCGTGCCCCTAAGTTCGTTTTGAGTTAGGAGAGAGTCGTTTTTCCAATTAGACCGCTAGGCTCATCGCTAACTATTACTCGAATTAAAATCATTTTATCCCTTCCTTTTGAGTCATCTTCTTCAACCTTCTTCCAAACCGCCATTGACGAGTTTCGAAAACTCTGCAAACTGCCGCCCCAGCTCAGCCTACGACTTCCGTGACTCAGCAAACCTATCCTAGGACTAAAACAAATAAAATAACCACCGTAGGCAGTGGCTAGAGGCTATAAATAGTCATAACCAAAAGCTTGAAAACTCAAAAAAGACAGAGAAAAATTCTCATTCGAATTCACTCTCTGATCCACAAAAATCCTTCAAATTAATCCCATTAGCTTCGTATAGTACCCAGAAACATTTTAGGAAGGAGAAATCGAAGAAACAAGCTCAGGAACGTGAAGAACCCAAGCCTCTATTAAAGGAAATTTCAAGCTTTGAGTTATGGTAGGAGTAATCTTCTTTTCTTCTAATTGAAATTACCGAACTATTCTATTTCATTTATGTTTCATTTTTGCTTAATTACGAGCTTCGAAACTCCATGAATCGCTAGAATCGAAGAGAAAATTTCCATTTTTGAACGAAAGAAAAGCCTTCTTCAATTAGCCAGTAGAGAGCCTATGAGTTCAAATTGAAACTCAGGATAAGTTCGCCTTAAGTCAGAGAATGATTCTGTAAAATTAATTAGGCCTAAATCAGTCAAGAATGAAAAACTCCAAATTCAAATTTTCTGGATTGACACCCCTTTTCAGAGGTTGAAGATGACCAAAATGCCATTCCTTTTAAAATTTTCTTTTAAAACTGTTTTGAAAAATTCAGGCCTCAAATGACCTCTAAAAATTCTGAAAATTTATCCCCAAGACTATGTAATAAGAGAGGAACACGATAGAGGTATTATTTTTCTAAAATTTGTGAAAATAAAAATCATTTTTATAAAATACCCAAAATACCCCTACTTGAATAAAAATTTATTTTTGACCCAATTCAAACGAAAAATCTTAATAACTCTTTTTAGGACCTGTGAAAATTTTCTTTGTCCAGAACACTATTGGAAATAAAAATTATTTATAAAAATGACCATTTTGCCCTTAGATTTGAAATTATTTAATTTTATTCCAATAAAGGAAATTTTTGATCCAAAAAATGATCAAACGGTAGGAAATATCAAATATCTTATTTATGTATAAATTATTTGAAGAAAATCCATTAGAAATGAGATCAAAATAATATTTTGAAGAAATTCTTAAAATGCCCTCAAAAATGCATTATATATTTCCAATTTTTCCAAGGATAGATAGATTTTTCCTTTTATGATCATACATATAAGTTAAAATTCCTCATAAGGGAAAGATCAAGGAATTTCAAAAATTCCCAGGAGGAAAATGACCAAAATACCCCTACATCCAAATGTACTCATCATTTCCTATTTTCTTAGTCAGAACTTTGTCAAATTTCTTAACTCCCCTAATAATTACTTACTTGATTGTAAATCTCAAGGGATTGAAAGTTATTTAAAAAGAAACCATGTCAACTTATGATTGATAAGAAAAACATCCTTATGATGCAAACCTCTTGCATGTATGTTGCTAATGTTTTGATGAATCTTCTTTGATGTTAACCAAACTCAATAATACATATTTATCATGATATCAAATCAAGAGGTAAATAGATCGATAAGTCTTCATAAATGAAAGAGATCCCCCTCAGGCCAAAGACAAAATTAATGATGGCCAATTAAACAAGCAAGGATCTTCAGGTTAGAAGATTCTAGGGATCTGGTACCTAGAAGACTTGATCGACTAAAGTAAGGATGGATAGATAGATCGATAGTGAAATTAAAGAATGGATAAATGCAATGGGTTGACTACAGAAGGTACCTGAGGAATGTATACAGGTTGTGGAAGTCCTTGGGGGTGTTTAGGCACCAAGTTTGTGAACTGCCAAAGTTAAGGAGTCACAATGCCGGCTTGGTAACCCCGACAAAGCAGAGCATTACCAAAGTTAGTAGAGAGTATCTAAACCATGTACCAGCTTGAGATATGTACTCTTGACTAACCCAAAAATGTTGCAACCTGTGGAATTGCTAAGACAATTGCATAAGTCCTCTGGTGAAAAAGAGTAAATGAGGCAGTAAGGGATCCCTATAGTCGATAGAAATTTATCAAGGATACGGTGAGGTGAAATTGATTTTTTTTACATTGTGTATGCTTTGTATATGATTAATCTGGTACCCCAACACTACATAATTAAACTTGAGAATCAAAGATTCACTCCTACACTAACCATTTTAGGAAACGATGTTTGAAGAATTCCATCCACTTTTCCATTTATCAGTCACACCCTTATGTGGGCGATGGTCTAGAGACCCACTATATCAATTATATACATATACTAGATATGTGTGTTTCACCTTCTTTCATTCAGCTCCCTTATCTCCCACTTCCTACGGGCAAATCGATCTTCCAATCATTTTAACTCAAGTGAAACCTTTGAGAGTTTCAGTATCACCTCCTGGTTTCCCCTCTCAGCCTAGAAGGAGACGACTACGTAACTCTTCCACTAGTCATGCTAGGTTTATAATAGCCAGACCTGCTCCCAACATTGACATATCGGAGGAAGAGGATCCTTCGGAAGATCCGGGAGAAAATGTTGAATCTTTCTCTTATATTACCAACAATGTAATATATATAAGCTTTTGTGTAATATGAGCAAGTAATTGTTGTGTTTTGGGATATTTTTTGTAAAGAAAAGTAGTCGTCACAAATGTAACTTAGAAACTTTTACTCAGTAGAACAAAGTAGCTCTTATGTATATGTATTTTGAGTAATGAAAAAGTAGTTGTTATAATGGGTGAAAAAGAGAAAGAAAACAGGAAATAGTTCGAACGATTTCCCCACAAATTTGTACTCCTTTTCTCCATTCTCCTTTAGAGACAGTTTCAATTTGAATCAAGCTTCATTTCAATTCATTTAATTTTGCAAAAGAAGTGAGGAATTAGAAATTAGCACGTATGTCGAAGCTTCATCGGAAACCAGTCCCAACTTACTGGAAAATCGAATCTAAGGTAGGAGGAGTCTCTAATTTTTTTCATTAATAATTTTTTTCTACATATGTTAATTCCATTTTTAGCTAGTTAATTTCTGAAACAAAGTAAGATTAGTTAAAACTCGAATTCCTGATCTGGTTCATGCCATTCTTGCCTGTTTGATGCAATTCTTGAGCCATTTTTGAACCAAATTGAGTCTTGAGCTTTGCCTTAATACAAGATTCCTATTACAAAGTAAACCAAAGGATTTAAATGCAAAAGAATGATGGAAATCAATGATTCAAGTAAGCATTAGCCATCATTTTTAAGACTAGAGCTTGATATTTGAATTATGAAAGAAAGAGAGAGTAGGGTGAGAATAGCAGAAAAGAGGGGTGAGAAAGGAAGACGACAAAGGGGGTAAGAATAGTAAAACAAGGAAGGTGAGAATAATAAAACAAGGGAGAGAGAATAGTAAAATAAGGGAGGGGGTGTGAATAGAAAAACAAGGGGTGAGAATAGTAGAAAAAAAGAGAAAGAGGAAGAGGAAGGAGTAAGAAAGAGAGAGAAAGTAGAGAAAAAAAATGAAAGAGAAAAAAAGAAGGAGAAAGAAAAAGGGAAGAGAAAGTAGAGGGAAAGTAAAAGAAATATAACAAACTTTTATGAAAATGACGGTTTACCCTTTTCTTGCTACTCTACTTATGAATACTGTTATATTGCCTAGAAAATGTTTTAATTAGTGATGTCATTATTTCTATGCTATATGATGATATTTATATGTATTCATTGCCTCTACTGATAGTAGAGTAATCCTTATGACTTATGTAACTGTCTTAAGTAGATAGTAATTGGGTAAATAACTCTAGGTTAGAAGATGAGATATGGAAATGTGATAGTTTGAGAAATTTTCTCAAACAAAGGACGAATGAAACTTGAGTGATGATTAGTTAAATGATGTGAGATAAAGTCATAATAGAATTGTTACCTCTAAGCTAAAATTAAGTACCAAAAAGGAATTGATGAACGGAAGTGGGGAGAGAAGGATGAATTAAAAACTTAGCGAGTGAGAATAAGAATGGAGATTGCATGGGTTGACCACATAAAATACCTAAGGAATGTACGCAGGCTTTGGTGAGTCCTTATAGGTAGATAAGGTGCCAAGTTATCAGCCGCTCGAAGAAAAGAGGGTGTCATGGAACCTATTTGGCGTCCTTGACAAAGAGGAGCATTACTAAGATTTGGTTAAGAGTATCCTAGACCGAGTAACAGACAAGATATGCACTCTTGATCATCATCGACCTAAAATACAAACTTGGATTGTTATTGACACACTGGTGTAAGTCCTCCTAGAGGCAATAGTATTGGAAGCTACGAAGGGCCCTAACGATTAAATACCCTAATTAGGCATGTTACAATGAAATAAAAGTACATGATAGTTAGAAATGATATACTTGTTTATGTGTTTAAGGATATATAACTCACTCCTACAACCCCCTACCATCAAGATACCGATGGAGGATGAATTTCATCCTCTGTTTCATCTGATGATCATACCATTAGGAAGATGATGGACCCATGGCCCATTGGTTGGAGATGACACCTTCATAGGTTATGTGAGATTTTTCTTTAGGTCTCCCAGTGCCACAACTCCTTGGCAATTTTCTCACATAGACATCCCTGTCATCTTGATGTAGACACTACCACCCAGATATGCTAGGGTCTCACCTGATGTTCCTACATCTCCTAGACATGCCCAACCTTCTACAAATCCAAATCCTCCTACAAGCTCAACCCCAGTAAGAGCTAATGATCAAGAAGGAAGAGAAGAATCACCAGAGGAAGGAGACTCGTTGTATGTTCTGATTAGGGAACATGGAGGAAATCATAAGTTTAGATTATACCTAGTGGACCAATATTTCCCAGTTTTGGATAAATATATGAGAATATATGATATTTTGGAATGAAGTTCAAATCATGGTATATTCACCTTATAAGTTTATATTCTACTAAATTATTAATATTCAATTATATGTTGCATGGATGACATGATAACAAATAAGTATCTTTAAATTGTAACTCCTTGTCATTTAGAGTTTAAAATTTTATCCAATTAATTCACAATTGAAAATAAAATTACTTGGAAAAAATAAAAATCTATTTAAACTAGACAAATGAAAAAGGGCATTACAATTTTGAGATGACATAACCTTAATTCCACAACCAGAGGCATCAATCTCAATCATGAAATCCTTAGAAAATTTTGGCAAGGCTAAGATTGGTGTAGTTGTTATGGCTAATTTTAAGGCTTCAAAAGCTTGTTTTGCATCATCCCTTAGCCAAAACACCCCCTTTTTAATAATTGTGTCAGGGGTTTAGCAATTGCCCCATAATGTTGTACAAACTTTTGATAGTAACCAGTTAGACCCAAAACTCCTTGTGGCGGTGTAATGGTTATGGGCCTTGGGCAATTTACCATAACTTTAATCTTCCTTTCTTCAACCCATACATCTTCTCTTGAAATGACATGCGTCAAGTAGGTCTACCTCTATTTTCCTAGATAGACATTTGGAGAGTTTAACAAAATAATTGGTGTTTTCGCAAAATGAGATGCTCTAAATGGGTTCTCCATGAAACACTATATACTATAATATTGTTGAAGAAAACCAACATAACTTTTGAAAGGTGTGGTAAAAAAATATCATTGATCATCACTTGGAAAGTTGATGGCATAAGCCAAAAGGCATTACCAAGTACTCATAATGACCATTGTGAGTTTTGAAAGCCGTCTTATGAATGTGATTAGGATGGACTTGTATTTGATGATATCTAGTTCGTAGATCTAACTTACTGAAGTAAGTTGCTCTATGTAATTCATCTAGCATGTCATTAATGGTAGGGATCAGGAAGCGATCCTTCATAGTCTCCCTATTTAGTGTTAGATAATTCGTGTAAAACCTCCATGATCCAAAATTCTTCTTGACTAAAAGCACGAGCGAAGAGAATGGGCTTGTGCCAGAGCGGATTAATCTTGAACTAAGCATCTTAGTTACTTGTCTCTCAATTTCATTTTTCTAAAAGTGAGCATATTGGTATGGTATCGTGTCACATTAATAGTCTTAGTCTTATCCATGAGTTGGATAGGATGATCAATGGCCCTTCGAGGTGGTAGTTTCTTTGGTTCAACCATTACATCAAAAAAGTCATCTAGGAGTTGTTTAAGCTCACTTTATTGCCCCTCTATTGTAATGGGTTATTGGTTTTCCTCGCTTTTTACCATCATCAAAATAACTCTAGCCCTTGGTTCCACTCTCAAATCACAACCTCAAGGCTCATTGCTTATGCCCCTTTTTTATTATGCCTTGTCAAGTGTTGGTGTAATCGCAACCTTTCTCTAGATACTAATTGATAGAATCTCTATATTAAGAAGCTTTATGTTTTGAGCACAAATGACAAATGGTGATAAAATTTTCATTCTCTTTTAAAAGGCTATAATCTAATATATATAATGCTACTCTACCTGCTTTCTATCACACAAAGATAAGACTAATTAAGAGATAAAACAACCTACAATAAAACAAACCAACTAATAGATAGCAAAACTATAAACTAAAATAAGTATCCTTACAAATCACCTAATAGATAAGTCTTTTAAATAGCTAACAACCTAATAATCTACTTGATTCCAACAATGCCATGGTATAATGTGGATTTGGTTTAGGAGTACCTATACTATGGCTTAGCTTCTCCTTCCCATCATAATATATCATTATTGTTGAAGCCCATTCAAAGCCATGTCTCCTTTGAGTGAGGGCAATCCCATAAGGCATGAAGGATCATCTCCTCCTAGGAGGAGCAACTAGGACACATAGGGGATTGTGCAAGATGATAGGAAAATTTTTTCCTATTGGTTGGGAATGCTTGTTTAAAGGCTTTCTCTAGAGCTGGAAGATGCCATATTATTTTCCAAGTCATATTTGTTGTGGATGGGTGACATCGTAGTATACACACCATTTGAAAGCAATAATATCATTATATAAAGCCTATTAATGTATTGTATAAAGCCTATTAATGTTCAATGTGTCGTTAAGCCAAAGGTCTGCTACCACTATGAAGTTTATATTGTGAATTTGGAAAAAGGGGACAATATGACATATTGGACCTATTCCTAACTAGTTTGTAAACTAGAAGCTAGATTGGTCAGATCCCAAGCGAGGTTGAAACCCTTCTCATAACATCTAAATTACTTTAACAATACTCCTTCATGCATAAGATGCCCGACATGGTATGGAGGGTTTAAGAATATCACCCTTTCCAATATATTTGTGTGCAAGAACTTGTACCCATGCTTTAATGGGGTTTAGTGACGCATCCTTTTAGGGGTTTATAACTAAGGTATTTTTCTATGCATGTGGCTTGTTGGATGCCCAATATGTTTGCCAAAGTATTTTTCCTGTCATTTAGGAAACCCTTAGAGTAAGTGGATTTGGATTTTGCTAGATTCACTTTTAATCCTAATTCTGTGCAAAAAAATTTGAATAGTAGCAACCACTATTTGCATCAAGTTCTATTAGCTCTAAGAATAATAAAACATCATCTGCAAAAAAATATGAGTTATTGGAGGTTCACCTCTAGAGTTGGAGATGGGTTCCCATTCATCATGTTTGACTTGCTACTTTATTTGGATGACAATTTTTTCGGTGCATATTACAAACAAGTATGGTGAAAGGGGATCCCCTTGTCTCCATCCACAAGAAGGTAAAAATGGTTCTAATTTAGAACCATTCCACAAAATGATTAGTCTAGCACCCCTTACCCCCTACATAATCAGACTTACAATTCTTCAGGAAAGCTAACATCAGGAAGCCTTTATTGGAAAAAATCCCAATTCATCTTGTCATATGCTTGTTCAAGATCTACTTTAATAGAAACCATGTCATTCCTTCCTTTTGAGTTGTTTATAAGATGGAGAACCTCCTAAGCCAGGATAGAATTATCTCTAGTGCCTTTACCTGGTATAAAGTTACATTGGAATGGGCCAATAATATCCTTCAGAAATGGTTGGATCCTACTAATTAGGACTTTGGTGATGATCTTGTAAGCCATATTGCAAGGGCTAATAGGTTTGAAGTCCTTTAGTGCTTTTAGATGGTCAACTTTTGGAATGAGTACAATAAAGGTCTCCAAGTATTTTGGGTCCTCAAATCCTTTATTAAAAGTATTGTTAATCATGTTTTAGAGGTCTTTCCCTATCACATGCCAATATTGCTTGAAGAAAAATGATTAAAATCCATCAGGCCCAAGAGCCTTGTAGGATTTCATCTTGATGGTTGCTTGTTGTACTTCATCAAGAGTGATAGGAGCCAAGAATGTGGCTTTGGTATCATTATTCAAGTAAGGTAAAACATCAACTTGTGTAAGGTTAGGAAAAATAGGGACATCTATAGTAAATAACTTTTGTTATCATCTTAATGTCTCATACTTAAGAGTATCAAGATCTATTCACCATGAGCCATCCTCTAGGAATAATCCATGAATTTTTTTTCACCTTTATGAGGGTTTGAGTGTGAAATAACTCAATATTTTGTATAACCAAACTAAACCCACTTCTCTCAAGATTTTTGGAACCACATGAATTCTTCTTGGAGGAAGGAATCATTATACTATTTCTGAAGATTCTTCTTAAGCTTTATTAGGCTTTCAGATTGTCTTTCCTCCAAGGCCTTTTGAATGCCCTTTAGTCTTTCTTGCACTTTTCACTTCCTTGTAATAATATTACCAAAAAATTTCTTTAATGTTGATAGTTATTTACTTTAGTGTTTGTTTTGTGCACGGAGGTCTTTGTAGATTGACCACTGGTGGTTGTTCTTCTTCTTTCACCGCTTTCTACAATTGTTCTTGGGAGGTACAATTACAAGTTACATGGCCGTAACAACTGCATGTTGAGCAAAACATGTGAAGTCCTTTGTACTCAACATTATACCAATTACCATTGAGCCAAAAATTTGCCCATAATTGGTATAGTTAAGACAATTTCCATGCAAACCCTAGCAAATCGCCCTCTAACCATGTTAGCAGTATTGAGATCATTGCTAATGTTAGTAAGATAGTCTCATGATGCCAAGTTAAGGAATCTTATAGATGTCTACAAAGAGACAATAAATTTAATACATGCTCTCTTTTGTTACATTGTAAAATACATTTTCTTGTGTTAACTTGAAATTAAATATATGTTCTTTTGTCTCCTGTATGATGTAGGAACTAAAAAGATTCAAATTTAAGGCCAAATTCTCTTTAAGAAGGAGGGGATGATAGAGGACTACGAAGGATGATAGAATATTAAGAAGAAAGACTTGGAGAAATATTTGGGCTAATTTGAGCCCAAGCCTATTAGGCCTTCCACTAGGCCCAAGCCCATAAGGTTGGGTCCAAGCTCATATTGCTTGAATATAGAGTGTTTGGGCTACAAGCTTCACCTTTTAGCATAGGTTTATTGGTCTTTGTATTTTGAGCCAAGTAGTATAGGTTTATTGGGCCTTGTATTTTGGTTCATGTAATATAACTTTATTTTAGACCTTGTATTGTGGCCTGTAGATAGGATTGAGCCATGGGTCTTGGTGCCACCTTCATTAGGCCCATCCAATTTTGGCGCCTTTTGTGACTAGTCTTAGCTTATTTGTTCTTTTAGGTCCTAGTATAAATAAATTAAAACTTCAAATGTAGTTAACACTTTTTCATTAATGAAATTTTGGATTTTCTTTCTCTTGCCAAAGTAGCCAAATTGTCTCTAAATTCTAGAGAGAAATTTCTTGTTCTTTATAAAGGATTTACTCTTTATGATGGAAATTCATTAATTTATCATCAATTAGATATATGTGGTGTCATCATTTCTCTACTCCAATCTATGTTCTATGAAGATTAAAGTCTACGAAGTTGAATATATTGAAAAATCAAGCATGTTCTCCACAAGAAATACATTAAGTGGTATCTAGAGCCAAAATTTCAATTTCCTAAGCTTAAATCTAGTTAGATGTTTATTCCTTAATTAATTTTTTTGTTGAAATCTCTTTTCTATGCTTCGAAAAGTGTGCCATCTTCTCTCCCTTGTTTGTCGATGATTTTGTGATTTGTGCAAATTTTGTTGTTTAATCTTTGATTTTTTTTCCATATTTTTTGTTCCTATGATCCTCTTAAGTTTAAAATTGTGTAGATCAACGGTGAAAAGTTAAAAATCTAGTCTATATCTAAATTGAAAATTCATCTTCTTCATGGCATGTTCATGTGTTCTTGAGCTTAGATTCTAGATCTAGTTCAATTCTTGTGTTGTTTCTTGAGTTTGATGAAACATTATAGATCTACAAATCCTAAGTGGTTGATTGATGAAATTCATCAACAAATTGTGTAGATCTAGCTTTTAGTGGATCGTCACCTTCCTTGTGGTGTTCTTCAAGTTTTTGAATCTTTAATCCCAAATATACTTAATCTTTGTTGTTTTTTATGTTTTCCTTTTAGATCTATATGTAATCTTGTTAGATCCATAAGTTCAACATAAATTTTTTCAAAATTCATCAAATCCATGAGTAGATCTTAGATCTAAGGTATAAAACTCATTTCATATGTTCTTCATGTTCTTAATCTTAATTTTTATATCACTTTGATTCTTGCATGTTTTTGTTAGATTCTTGTTATATCTATCTTATTTTGTGTTAGATCTATCAATTATTTGTGTTGTCTTGTTGTTTTGATTCAACTTTTTTTGTAGATTTTACCTTGAAGTTTGTGCCATATACTGCATGTTCATATGTTAAAATTTTCTTCAATTTCAAACTTAGATCTACTTAATTTGTGAAGTGATTTTGGAAATCTAATTATAGATTTGTGTTCCTTTAAATTAGATTACAAAACCTTATAATTTATTCTGAATTTGGAGCACTTTGATTTTTGAGTGTTCTTGATGTTCTTCGTGTTCATCTTTATGTTCTTGAACATTTGATTTTGATTCTTGTGGTTGTTGTGAGTTTTGTTAGTTGTGGTTATCTTGTGTTTATGACCACTTGTATTGAGTTGATTTAGATATAGTATAACATTTTCTTCTACAAGTTTAGGTGATTCACTTTAATTTCATATATTTTTGAGAATTTGAATCTTAAAGATATGTTCTTGTGTTCATCATAAAATTTTGCAAGAATTATTGTTTGATCT